>OVAN01000068.1:0-104059 GCA_900406275.1 Anastatica hierochuntica
AAGATGGGTTACATGAAATTTAGATGGGCCTGCTGGTCCGGAAGAGAATGGAAAACTCCTTGTCGTTTTACATATCTAAGTACATAACGACTTTTGAAACATAATGACGTGTGTAAGAGAAAACAATGGGGCATTTGAAGCTGATGTGGCACAAAGAGAGGGGATTTGATGGGAAGCTTATGTGGATAGCTTAAGAAGGCAAGATTAGTGGCTTTTATATAGTTAGATTTCATCCCATGTGGGCATTGAGTTCTTTTTAATATATACATTATGGGTTTATATATAAATAAAACCAATCAAGGTAGAAGTGCCCAGTTCAATACTCAAATTAAATTTGGTTTACATTTTTGGGTTTCTGAAATTCTCTGTTTTATAAGATGTATAAAGAGAATGGGATCATGATGAATGCACATTCGATGACGTTCAATTGCAACAACTTTACAGGCAATCTATTAGTTAACAATGTGTAAAGTAGCAAAAGCTGGAATATAATAATAATTATTATTATTATGGTTGGACCGCATTGTAATAGTATGGGTATGGCTTCAGAAATTTGAAATTTCCCATGCGGAAACATTCAAAGTCTTTCTAAGTTCGCCTATACAAAACATTTAAATTATATGTTTGAAAAAGGGAAAATGCATGTATAATTCCAACTTGGATCAACCAACTACCAAGACTTAATTTACAACGAAAAATACAAACAAGACGAAACATCTATATAAAAAAATTATATATCATTAAATTTTGAAGCATGTGTTAAAGTCACAAAGTGATTATATATGTACGAGTTTGAAAGATTAAATGTAATGTTTACACGATTTTACTTGGTTGTGGTAGATTTGGTAATCTTTACAACACTTCATCAAACTGCTTTAAGTGCCTGTCTCTATCTTTCTGTCTCATTGTTTGTTTAACTTTTGAACTAGTACGATGGTAATACTATATATGGCGTATACAAAAATCAGGTTTTAAGTAAACATTAACGTCATTTAAATCAACAAATGTCACGGTTTAGGGTGTAAAAAATGATACGTAAAATAATAGAAAGCTTAATTCATAAATTGCCGTAAGAAAAAGAAATGTTGATTACATCAAACACATGCAAGCCTAGCAAGACACTTGTCTTGTAATAATATATAATTAGATAACTATGATTATAATTGTGACATCGCTCACTTGGTCCAAATACGAGAGTCCCACTAAATTCTTCATATATATATATATATATATATATATATATTTAAAGGAAATGCATGCGGCTATTCCGGTTAACTTATAAAAGATCAATTTGACAATACATTGTTTATACAAAAAAGCATAGATTTTTTATCAAAAAAAAAGCATAGATTCTTTATATTTGAATCGGAGATTTCTTTGAGTAGGTGTAGTGACTAGGCTTTTGTGCTTACTCATGATTCACGAACTATACAAAAGCTGCCTTTTGATCTAATTGATTCTTCTTTTTTTTTTCCCCTATCTGTTCTCCCTCAACTTCTAAAAATTATAAAGTCCAATCCCTCGTATTATAATCATCTATGCATCTGATGTTCCTATTAAACTTGTAGGAATTAGCTGTCATTTTATAAAATAAAACCCTTCAAAAATCCAAAGGGTTATGTCGCCATCGTATATTTTAATTATTATGGCCTCTTTCGGCCGGCCTCAAATTTGATGACAGATTAAATAAGAATGACACACAAATTTTTGCTTGTCTTCTTAAATGTATAATTAGCTTCTTCTTTTTTTGGTCACAAAAAAAAACAATTTATTAGACTTCACAAATTGAAGGATCTTGAGCACAAAAAGCTCGATGCGCAAGCGAATCTGTTAAAAAATACGCAATCCGATTAATAAAAACGATAGAAAACGAAGAAAAAGACGGAATGAGATTCCGAATATTTGAGAGAATAACAAGAATACCAATGTGGTTTTCATGTCGATTGATCAAATTGACCAATACTTGAGAGTCCGAGTGCGGAAACACCTCATCAATTCCGAACACATGTGCTTGGCGTAGAGTGTTCCACATAGCCAAAGCCTCAGCCGCGAATACCGAAGGCACACCATCCTTATAAGAAACATACTAAGCTAAAAGTGCATCATTAGGGTTACGAAGAACCCAATCCATACCACACTTCGTCGTAGCAGAATCCCAAGAAACATCCACCCAACATCGATAAACTGATGGCATAACCCAAGGTGAATCAGGAAGAGCATCGGGAGATGATATGGGATTTGTAGGGCCAACAACCTTCCCACGGAGAATAGCAGCCGATTGCCATTCACTGCCGCCTACTAAAGCAATCCGAGTAAGCTCATCCACATAAATTAACTCCTTGTTGAACAACAATCGATTACGAGTCTTCTAGAACTGCCAACAAACTTAAGGGTACACAACAACTGTCGATAAATTTGTTGGTGGTAGAGCATTAGAGACACGCATGATCAAGAGAAAGGGCATAATTAGCTTATTAACTCATACTACTATTACTATATGTGATGCCCATCATAATTTTTATACATGTGGAATATTCCTGTGATTACAAATTATTATCTTATCTGCTGTAGCCAAAAACTTTAAAAATCAAATATATCTCCTTTTCTCAAGTTGACTTTACAAATTACCAGTTAATCATCTCCCGTTAGCTACGGAAACTAATCTGCAACAATTTATTTTTTCAAACACATACCAGCCCAAACCAATTTATTGATCTCGGTTGGAGTTTTATCCTACCGGACATTTTGTACCAACTCATCGGTGATTTATAGAGATGTTCAATATAGTAAAATCGATCCGAACTGAACAAAAACAAAACTACTTCTAAATTCAGAGCTATTCATTTTCTAACACTTGAGTTACTTTATCTTTAGACACTAAAAAGAAATATTTCGATTGTTGTTTCAAACACTATATCAAGAAAATAATTTTTTTAAAATTGTTTTGCTTGGCATACTACATATATTTTACTGGATAATTATAACAGCTAAGAAAAACTAAATAATTTTGAATAGTTATTTACCCTATTTTATTAAGGGAGCACATAGAAATATTTTAAAATTGGAAACGATTACTAAATTTATAGGATTCACATTTAAAAAAATCATTTTAAAGACATATCCTGATATATTGTATGTAGTTGCCTTTTAAGAAATTCATAAACATACAGGAAATACCAAAAATGTATACAGAATAAATGCAAGTTTTCCTTGTGATTTTGAACTTTTCAAAGAAATCGCCGTCAGCAGAAAATACCGAAAATAACCTTTTGATTGCTCAGCGTCGTCGTTTCCGTCACGCCAATGTATATATTAAAACAAAATAAATATTGGTCGTCGTCCTTTGCGGCTTTCTCCGAGAGTTGTTGTTAATCTATAGAGTCTCTCTAAATCTATCCGAAGATGCCTTTGATTTATATACCTTCTCCTTCTTTCTTAGTATACATATTATAGTTTTCTTCACAGAATCTGGCAGATTGTTGTTTTTCCCGGGAAAAATTCAAAATGGGGATTATGTGGGATTCGTTTGTATGGTTGGTTGCGGCGGCGAGTGTGATGTTGTGCGTCGTTAGGATGGTTTTATTCAAAACTGGGTTGATATACATGCTTAAGAACTGGCGTACCAAATTCTCCGATTTGTTTCATGTTTATCAGCTGTACAAGGTTCCTGAGTTCAACCACAACTTGCAACAGAATCTGCTTTATCGGGAAGTTCACGCCTATCTTAATTCGTTGAGCTCAGTCGAGAATTCTGATTTTACGAATCTCTTCACCGGTAAAAAGTCTAACGAGATCATCCTCCGTTTGGATCGGAACCAAGTCGTTGGCGACGAGTTTCTCGGCGCTCGAGTTTGTTGGGTTAACGGTGAAGACGACGACGGCGAGAGGAGCTTCGTTTTGAAGATTCGTAAAGCCGATAAAAGGAGAATCTTAGGGCCTTATCTTCAGCATATACACACAGTGTCTGATGAGCTCGAACAGAGGAACACAGAGCTCAAGCTCTTCATGAACACCGGAGAGGATTACGGGAAGAGGAAGAAGAACGCACAACGTTGGAGATGTATCCCTTTCAATCATCCTTGCACATTCGACAATATCGCCATGGAAGCTGATCTCAAGAACAAGGTCAAATCCGATCTCGAATCCTTCCTCAAGGGGAAACAGTATTACAATCGACTTGGCCGTGTCTGGAAAAGGAGCTACCTCCTTTACGGACCTTCCGGTACCGGGAAATCAAGCTTCGTGGCGGCGATGGCGAATTTCTTGGGTTACGATGTTTACGATATAGATCTCTCGAAAGTGGCGGATGACTCGGATCTTAAGATGATTCTGTTACAGACGAGAGTCAAATCCGTGATCGTGATGGAGGATCTAGATCGATTCCTCTCGGCGAAATCATCAACGGGTGTGAGCATATCGGGGATTTTGAATTTCACAGATAGTATTCTCAGCTCCTGCGCCGCCGATGAAAGGATCATGGTGTTCACGATGACGGGGAAGGAGCAAATGGATCCGGCGATGCTCCGACCGGGTCGGGTCGACGTTCACATACACTTCCCGCTATGCGATTTCACGGCGTTTAAAACGCTCGCCAACAATTACTTAGGCGTGAAAGAGCACAAGCTGTTCCCTCAAGTGGAAGGGATCTTCCAAAACGGTGCTTCCCTGAGCCCCGCCGAGATCGGAGAGCTGATGATCGCGAATCGTAACTCGCCGACTCGTGCGTTGAAGCATGTCATCAATGCTCTACAGACAGACGGAGATCGGAGAGGAACTGCAACTGCAAGGCGTCTGCTTCTGGAAAGCGGGTCGAGAAGATCGACATCGGAGGATGCATGCAGCGAAATGAGCGGTCCACTTTGCGGCGGTGGAGGAGGTTCGCCGGCGGTGAAGGAGTTGAGGAAGCTGTATGGGTTGTTGAGGATCAAAAGTAGTAGAAAATCTGAGTCGTTGGATGTGCCTCGAGACGGCTAGTGAATAGTGATTAATGTTTTGAAAGTCAACAGCCACGTGGGATGATTTTATTGGCTATGAGTGTCTGGACAAAATCGCAGACTATAGAATGTTTCTCTTCCTTTGTTTTTGTGTTCCAAGGTTAATGTTGTACAGAAGAAGTTGTTTCGCTTTAACTTGTTTTTGCTACGAGGAAAATGAAAATTCAAAAATATCCTCTCTACTTTTGTTTTGTCAATATAACCAAATGGGTTAACCTCGAAGAAAACATTTTGGGCCGGTTGGATCATGTTAGGCTGATGTATTTATTGAGGGATATTTCGTATTTCTGTAGCCCGAACCGGAAGAGAAACTAGAGTTGACTCGACCGACTAAAGCTATAAAGCGAGCATGCGCATATAAGTCTACATCTCTTGATTCTTTGTACACCCGAACAATATTGCCTTTTTGATTTGTTTCCTTTAAAAATATGCTATATTAGCCCAATTTAAGTCTTTGTATATATAGTCTATATACATATGTTAGTTAATTAATTATTCAACGCCGTTAAATCTAAAAGAACGATTAATATCCCCAAGAAGAAATCGTGTTTATTTGGTGGCCACTATCTCCTTTCGCATTTCAAGTCATCCATCATGCATTAGTATTATACAAAACATGCATATACAAATATATATCACTATTATCCGTCCCATTATTGTGTTTTGTGTGGAGCTATTAGCAAAATAAAACATTGCCCGTATCTATCTTATTTGGTTGTATTCATTTTGGTTAAAGTGGTATTGATTTTGTTTCTCTTCGTTATTCCCAACTGTTATGAATTATGAGTTACATAATCAATTTTCCATCATAAATAATTTTTTCTTGGAATCGAATTATTATAATGCATGCGACTTCACGTACGTGCACAAGAAAAGGTACATTAATTTAAGAAACCAACGAAAGCTGTTTCTATCCTAAATTTACTCATTTCAACTTCACCCATACCAATCACGACTTTTTTCTCATTTTATATATGTTTGAGCAAAGAAAAAATGATGTCGCTAAATTAATAACTCTTAAAATTAATAAAATATTTTCGTCCCAACGGTACTAGTTTAATTGTAGTTGTTTTGCAAAACGTAAAAAGATATTTCACTATGCAATTCTTTTGGCTTGCTAGTTCTCATCTAACACTATTTGCAGTTTCAGAATTGGCTAAACTTATGTTTCTATAACAATTTTGTTGGTATTGAAATGGAAAGACAGTTACAAGTTCTTCATTAAACTCAGATTCTGATCAATGATTTTTTGTTAAAACAAATCGAGTCCTTCTGAATTCGAAATAGGGAGTAATGATAATGATATGCTGACAATAACAATAATTTGAATAATCGTTTTATGAGAGCTCCTATATACACAGATAGAAGAAACCCAATTAAAAAAAACATGTCAAAAATATATATAGATATTGATTTAAGCAAAACAAAAACCCACAAAAATAAAAAAGGAGAATAAAAACACTGTGTTGTGTTAGCTAAGATCTGACAGCTTTAACTAAAGTAACCCATGTGAAGCAAAAGATGATAAAAGAGAATTATAAAGCTAACTTCATAATCTCATTTTGCTTCACCATGAAGATCCTCCTCCGAACATCCCACTCCAATATCCATTGTTAGGGCTTGCACTATTATTCTTATTATTATCATTATCATTTTCATGATTCTTCTGTTGTTGATCAGCTTCTTGTGTTATGCTTGATGAAAGCTCTTTCATCTGATCCCCAAATGGAAACAAAACCCTACCTTGATGAGTTTCAGACCTGTTACTGTTGTTGCTTTGTCCAAGCCCTTGATGATCAGTAGAAAAAGAGAGATTACTTGGCTTGTAGTCCACCATTGTAGGAAACCCTGAAGAAGTGTAAAGCAGTGTGTTTGACTCCATGGCAGGCATGAACGAGTTGATCCCTGATCTTGAGGAGACATTAGCTCCGGTTCTTAGAAGGTCAAGAGCTGAGACAGGAGACGACGAAGACCCATAAAGAGAGGAAGATGATGAAGGCTGCTGCTGATGAGTTATGTTGCCGTTTACTTCCATCTTAGGCATCTGAAGAACATTATGATAATGTTGGTTTTGCATGAGCGGGAAAGACAACAAGTTGAGATCTTGTGATGACCCTTTTGATTTACTAGGGATTTGGTTAGAGAAGAGAATTGGTGGGTTTAGATCGGGAAGTGTAGTGGTCAAACCAAGGGAAGATGGTATTGTGTGAAGGATGTTTGAAGAAGAAGACGAAGATGAAGATGATCTCTTGTTCTTTCTTGAGCTTCCTCCCACAGGAACATTCCTAAGAGATCCACCTTCTGTCCAATACCTTCGACAGCCTTTGCAAAAGTATCTTGGTTGTGTGAGACTATAATTGTTGTAATAACAAAACTTGGTATTGGTTGAGTTACATCTTGGACAATTTAGTTTCTCTTGTGGTCTTGCTTTTCTTTCCACCGTATTGTTGTTTACGCCGGAGACAGTGGCTGATAAGCCCTTAGATGTGACAATGGTGTTTGGCCTTTCACTCAATGTGGTGTTTGATTGATGTGCGTTGTTATTAGGATTCATCATCTGCTCCATTGGTTTTACATTCATCATTTCTTGAAAACCCTACAATTTTTAAGCTGATTAGTCTTTATTAATTTTGAAAACCTAATTAATTAATTACTCGCTCACTAGGACATAAGCATATGTCTGATTAATCCCCGGCATGCTTATAAATTTTAAGCACTAATTAAACAGAAAAATAAACATAGGTTAGATTAAAGATCGTTATTCAATATCCTTTAGAACTATATAGGAATTAAAAGAGGAAAAGAGATGAACAACAAGAACAAAGGGTAAATAACAAATCATGACTTTTTTTTTAAAAAAATTGATCTCCATAGTTTTTCGGCATATAATAAATGATTAATTACTTAAAAGACTGAGAAAAGTGTTGTGAGCATATAAAATCCGTAATCTATTCATTCAACCTCGAAACCTACAAAATGATAAATTTTCCCTTTGCAAATTATTCATTGAAATATCGACGCTCTCTCTCTAACCCCAAACATATCATGATCATGATATATATACATCTATATATGTATATCTAACAGAATATATATATGAACATGATTAGATGAAGCATGAATTTTCCATGAATCATGGAAAGAGAGAGAAAAGGGAAGTAGAAGAAAGAAAGAGAGAAGGCAAAGGCGGATAGATCTTTAAGGCACCTGTGTCCACTTCGTAGCGTCCATGACTTCCGACAAAGAGAAAGCCAGAAAGAAGGATGTGTGTGGGTTTTGAGTAAAAAGCCAAAGAGAAGAATGTTTTCTTCTTTCTCTTTTTTGTTTTGTTTTTGAGTGATGGCTCTTCTATGCGTTGCCTTTCACTTTATGGATGATGAAAAAGAGCCAGCGAAGAAGGCGGAGGAGAGAAAACCCCAACTTTTAACTTATTCTCTACGAAAATATTTCTATATTTATATGTAATAAGTGTGTTTTGCCTATAAGTAAAATGTGGTTCTCTTAAAAAAATGGTAAATGAGTTGACAAAAATGTTATTTCTTATTCCATTTAGTTTATCAAAATGAACTAACCAATTATCTGAGTTAGAGATTATATGCTTGGTTTCTAATTCATAATGCATAGTATCATCCGTCTAATTCGGGAGAAATCATGGACTGAACTTTAAAAGAAAAATTCGAAACAAAAAGTTGGGTTTGTTGATTTTGACTAGTGATGATGTCTCCTGACCGCTCTTCCCTTCTTACCTCTTTCTTTCTCGTCCTTCTTTATAAAATATACTTTTCTATGAGAAAAAAAATCGTGTGTAAGGAATTATATGTACTTTCGTTAAAATAATATAGATTTGTTTGTGAATTGTAGAACTCTTATCTGTACAATAATAATAATAAAGCATAGTGTGGGTGGAACTATGAGTTGTATGATATTTGTATGGCCTCCCAATTTGCGATTGGATACTATTTGTTGGCCTATTCAAATCGCATAGCCAAAATTTTAAAATCCCAATACCATACCTATATGTATATACATCACCACACCACATGTCTTGCTTTGCGTACATGTGATTAGTGGCTTTGACACCTAAATTAAGCTCGAGTTTGAACTTTAGTATATATAAATATATGCTGATATTAATGTGATAAGTTATTAAGTTAATGGTTAACTCCATTTTTTTAAGTATTAGTGGAATTACCTACAATAATAATACAAATTAAAATTAGTTTATCTTACAATTTGTGCAACGAATAAAATGGTAAGAAATCCAAGCGGGATTTAGTGTAGAATATAATTTGTTTTTTGCATTTTAGAAAATTTGGCGGTGGAGAAATTTTGAAAAAGAAGACGAAGGAGAGGAGGAGAAGACCGACAGGAAGCGACAAAAAGAAGGTGGAGGTGGGTCCTACGTTTCGAGGCGTGATTTAGATATTACAAATCTAAGAGACTGTTGTTCATTTTCTGATGTTGACATCTGTCTTTTCTTACCCAACATCCTGTCGGAATTGAACAAGTTGTGGGCTTAGCCTTATCAAATGGGCTGTGTTGGGCTTCGCCTCATGATTCTTACCAACTAATTATCTGTGATTCATAGGAAACTATAATAATCATCCCCGTCATTTTTTCTCTTTATCATTATCATCACAAAGTCTCTCCCAACGAGCCCAATGCATTTTTCTCTTATAGTATAAATGAGATTGGACTGAGTTTAGCGTTAGGTCCATATGATTAGCACCAACATATATCACCTTCCACTTCCCCATTTCCTCTCTCTCTTTTTTCCAATATTAAACAGTAAACTCCACTTGTAAAAATAAAACAAAATTAAATTATAAGCTCAAAGTAGTTAAAAAACGAAGTGAGCAAGATGTGATATGAAATATGAATCCTTAAACGATAAGGACAAAGGCCCACGTGAAGACCCACATTTAAACAAAAAGACCATACCATCAGACCAGAACAAAATGCACATAAACACAATTACTAGTACCACACAGAGATCATATGCTTTTCCTTTGAAAAGAAACCAAACCCCACTGAATATGCCAAATCCGAACAAAGAAAACTCAAGTTTTTGCATTATGATGATGCTCTTATCCCCATATGCTAGCCAAAAACTTCCGATTTCAAAAACAAAGTATTGATTTTCACCACTTCTCTTCGTTGCAATGTTGCTGTGTTATCCCTTCTTCTTTCTTCTCCTCATCTCTCCTGCTAAAACATATATCACAATCACATCAAGATTGGATCTTTAATCCAAATGCGCATGAAACAATTTGAATAACTCTTACTTCAAACAATCACACAGTTGTAGGCATTGCATAGCTGGAGCAAAGCAGCCTGATTAGCTTGTTCGAGATTCTCCCCAATTATCTGTGGGTACCTACCAGGAGACGCAGAAGAAAGCCTCGCCAATGAAGCAACCAACAACTGCTTTGGATCTTTAATGTCTTTCACAGGATCCTCTTCTTTCTTCCCTGCATTGTACAGGTTCACAAACGCAGCAGTATATCCAACATTCTCCGAGATTTCTGGCATTTCAGGTTCATCCACCGCTCTTTCCTGTTCAGGCCGTGATAAAAGCGTCACTATACTATCCAGCATCTTCCCCCATAGTTTAGCAGCTGATGGATCCAAAAGAGCCGGAGTCTCACATATGAGTCTAGTTGCAGCAACTGCAGTCAACTTGACCTCGATAGTCCCCAAGATCAGTTTCAGATTCGGAATCCAGAAATGCTCCACGATAGCACTGAAGATGTTCGCCTGAACAGCATTCATAGTGTCCACCAGGTAAGCCGGCCCGTGCTTCACCAAGAAAAGCGACATGAATATTACCAGCGATTTCTGGAACTTGACCGTCTTTTTGTTATGAAGACGTGTAAACAGAGTGCTCCATACACCTTTCATGTAAGGCGCAATCACACTGTAGTCGAGATATTCAATAACTGTGTTAAGGACATAAAAGCCTTGCTCATCCGTGCTAGGAGATGAGACCAGCTTTTCGAATATCCCTAGCACTTGACTCAACCGATTCTCTTGAGTAACCTCGTGAGGAGCTTTCTGCAGGAAAGCCTGAAGCAAACGCACAAGAGCTGGAACATTGCCGCTTCTCTTCCATGACTCAGGCGGCAGGAGCAGCAAGAAGATCTGCATGTAGTTCGGCGAGAGAGGTGGTCTATTAAGCTCAACAAGCTGTGCCAGCAACTGAAACGCATAAGGCAGGAACTCTGTGATATCTTTGGCCAAAATCATCTCGAGGCTCGGGAAAAGACTCGTTTCAAATGCAGATATAAGAGAAATATCGCGTTCACAAGCCCGTCTAACAAGGACAGCCACAGACTCAAAGAGATAGTGGTTGAATATAGGATTTTTAGGATTTTTGCAAACTTCACTGAGAATAGTTGTCAAGCCCCCAATGCAAGGTCCGGCTACTTCACCACTGATATCAGCAACACCAAGGACCCGCATTATACACTTCATGAGATACTGGTTCTCCTCGGATTCTGGAAACTTCAGTGCCTCAAATAGGTTTGTCATCAACGGCAGTAAAAACGGAGTTAGATCACCACCAGCATACCTGCTCTTTCCGCCTTCATCCTTCACTAGCAAGAGTTTTTCAATGCAGCTGGCAGCATATGAGTGGACCACGTTCGACTCTGCTTTAAGGAACCGGACCAACTCTGGGAACAACTGAATTGCAAAGGGCTTTGGTATGTGACCACGGAACATTGTCAAGAACTTCAAGGTGCCTGCCTTAAGCATTGGAAAACTGTTGACGTCGTGACTTTGCAACTCTGGGAGAATGATATTTTGAAAGAAGCTTTGAACATCAATGAGATCTGTAGAGACAGATGCGCCCCCTGCCTTCTTAGTGGCCAGAGAGACGACCAAGTAAATTGCGCAATCCTTATCTTTCCATTGTGCAGCTGGATTTGCTGAGAATGAACTTAGTAGCTTCTGTATCTCAAGAGAGACTACTTCTGTCACTTGTCTTTTGTAGTTTGTGGCAAGGCCTTTGAGTAGCTCACAAGCTATTCTCCTTCTAGTGTCCACGTCGCTTCCCTCCATGTCTCTACGGATAAACTCTATATAGTTCATCTCGAATAGTTCTTCGTCTTCATCCCTCAAAGAAACATTGGGAATCACAATACTTTGGCAAATTTCCTTGATTACATTGTCGCCCGCAAACAGAGCATGGTGAACACTAGTGCTCACAGTGGTCAAAAACTTGATTGCAGTAGTAGCAAGTTGATCCCTGCTTGGAGACTTTGACACATCTCGGAGTAATGTCCAGACTGCTGATGCGAAATCATTCAAAAAGCCTTGAAATTCTTCCTCGTTTTTCTCCATGTAAAGATTAATATTCTCGCAAACAGCAGCTCGAAGATCATCAACAAGTGTTAAGCCATCTGCTGTGCTTTCTAAGGTGGGATAATTTGAAGACAGATACTTTTTAAACTCTCCCATCCACTCGTTCATGTGATCCTCGAAAAACTCCGGCAACTCCTGAAAGTTCAACGAGAAAAATATTCGACAGCACAACTTCTGGGACTCAAACAGAGGCTTCAGCATGGCGGCTGATCCACCAGAGCTCGCAGCAGAGTCAATCAACGAAGCAGTTTTCAAGAATATTTCTAGCAATGGAGCAGCAAAACTATCCAGGCAATACTTCAGATCAAGCAAGAGATCATTGGTTTTATACTGATACCTAAACTTTTTGAATATAGAATTAGCAGTCCCAAGAATACCATTGACGGACGCATAATCTCCGGCGAGAGCAGCTTTGTGAATGCTAGAGATAAGCTCGGGAAGCAACGCAGGCCATGATTTTGGGAAATCGTGCTTACCGATGACGGCTAGGGCTTCACTCAGCTGGCTCTGGATACGAGGGGAAGAAGAGAGCATAAGGGAGACGATGAGTGTCTTGATCTGTTCCTTCTCTGAATCTGTGATAGGCGAGATACCAGAATCAACGGCAGGGAGCCACCGGGAACGGAGGTGGTTCTTAAAGTTGACAGCAGCGGCGTGACGGGTCTGTTCATCGACTGAAGGCTCAGCCACCAGACGGAGAACGGCTAGGCCGTAATTAGGTAGATCGGCAGCCTCTGAAAGCGATCTCTCAGCTGCTCGACGAGGCTCCGGGACCGGAGAGAGCGTGTGGAGAAAACACTGTGAGAGAAACTGGAGAGTCTCCGGATTCCACTCCATCTTTCTAGAACGCAAAGTGTTTACACCACCGATCGATTAAGGTTTCGGCGGGAGGAACGAAGCGGAAGCGGAAGCGACGGCGAAGAGCAATGCAAGTAGCTAGGGCTTCTGATTTTCAAAAGAGGGAAACAAAAGTTTTGTAGAACATGAGGAATGATTCCCCCGATGACCGACTCGGGTTATCGGGTTTAAGTAATACCCGGGAAACTATTTGAATGGGCTGCGAGCCTACGCCTTTAATGGGCTTAACCAGAAGCATTTCTTTTAAAATTATGTCAGTCTCAGTTTTATTAAGACTATAATACACCTTACAATATTAACAGGTTTTTTCTATCTTTGCTAAGCATTGATATTAATAAATTTGAAAAATCTACTAAGAATTTCTGTCGATAGAACCTTTCGTAGCTTTTATATGAATCACGACACTAAATAAATTACGTAAAAGAACTATAAATTTTGATAAACATTGAAGCAAAAGATGGGGAAAAAAAAGTAATGTAACACATGCGGGGTATAGAGGACGTGAAAACTCGAGCGGTGAACCTATGAATAATATTTGGTTAACTAAACCGAACCCATTAGTTAACTAACCATTCATCAGACAATAATAATAAAAAAAAACTAATTGAGATTGAGTTTGCGTTAGCATTTGTAACACGTGAAGGCTATGATATACAAAGAAAGGGCACGTGGAGCGTGGTGTATTTTGTCTCGTATTAGTTATAAAGTTTAAACATCGCTCTCATGGGACCCATTGATAACTCACGAAAAACGCGTGATGGATATATAAGAAAAACAAAGCAAATTTCTTTATTTATCAGTCCTTCTCATTCCCATTGGCTATCTAATTTTTCCCCTTAATTTCTACCACCCCTTATCGGTGACTTTCAATTAAAATAGACGTTGAAGAGGAGATATGCATGAGAATTGCATGGAATATATAATATAAACAGCTATATGCAACTGTATAAGGTGAAATTCAAATATATATATTCATTCATATTCTACTCACTTTCAGTTGCGAAATGTATAGGCGCGTTTAGCAAGAATGCGAAAGTGCGAGGACAAAGGAAGTGAAACACGATGAGTCATTTAGAGTATTTGTTAAACTAAAACTTTAAGAAACGGTTCTTAGTTTTTTCAGTTAAAAACTAAGAGATCGTTTTTTAATTGAACTTAAGATCCTCACTTTAAGAAACCCGCATTAATCATACTTTTAAACGCATGTGAGAGACAAAGAGAAAATGTTATTGTCTGCAATAAAGACCACCGTGGTCACGACCGTCTCCGCATGGCTCCACACTTCTTATCTCATTCCTTCTCTACTCAATACACAATATTTTTCACATGTACTTTTATAAATTGAATGGATCTTCATTTTTTTTTATTAATTTATATAATAAATATTATTAAATATAGATAACGTAAAAATATTTCAATATTTTTTCGATTAATTATTATAAAAAATAAACCAACAAACTTTAGTTGTTTAAGCTGTTTAGTTATAAAATACAAAAACACAATAAGTGATAATGTTTATTAAAATAATTTATATAAACTACAAAAACTTAAGTTTGGTCATTTGATATTTTTTAAAAATTGTGTACTGTATTTTTTGTACCATATATTATTCGAACTTTGAATACATAAATAAAAAAAATACATGTACGAATCAAACTTTAGTTAAAGAAATTGAAAATGTTAAGAGAAAATTAACAGTATGCATTTTATTATCCATACGTATATCTTATTATATAAAGCGGAACGTGCTCGACGTGAACTTGACACGTCGTCAAATTATAACTAAAGAGATTTCGACACGTGTTATTAATCGATCGGATTACTGACAAATGTCAAGTATTTAAAATTTTCAATTTTGCGTAAACAAATTTTCTATTTAGTAAATAAATAAATTTTATATTTCCACTAAACATTGAAAGTTGAATATTAATTTTTTTTATGTTAAAACATCTAACAATAATTATTATATAAAGAAACATGATATAAAACCTAAATATGTAATAATATTTTTATATTTAATTTTTCGTATATCACCGGAGACTTTATCTATTATGTTATAAAGCTCATGCAATGATGCTTTTAAATTTTTTCAGGTAACAGTGCTGTAAAATTTGTTTGTTGATTAGTTGAAATTTAGCGTAAAATGAATAATATAGTTACAAATACACGAAAGGAAAGTTGGTTAAAAGTCATCACATGTGTTCTCTCATACTAAGTCCCCCTTTGTTGAACGTTTAATGTTGGGCATGAGATTCACGCAAATCCTATGCGACAAATATTTTTTCTTTCCGTTATTTTTTCCCCTAAAAAATCAAAGAAATAAAGTGCAATTAATCTTGAAACAAATGAGTATTAATAGGAATAATAATAATCCAGAGAACAATTGAATGGACCACGTTAATAACGATGTCTGAAATAACAAACACCCCACCACACAATTCAGACAATAATTTTTTGTTTTCTTTAAATATATGCATGTGAGCTCTTTATATTGGTTGAGAAAAACAAAAAAATAAACAACTAATTCAGTACTATCTGGTACAGAATAAATTAAAGATCTAAACGTATAACTTCTTAAGTACATTTATATATGTCGAGTCTCACGTAGTTATATATACAGACGCTTGTATAAAAACACTGTTTCATCTTGGTTTCTCTAGAATTTACTAAACTTCATATATGGTTGGTTTACTAATATTGGATTTGGATTTGGAGACAAATTCAAATACAAAACGATATAAATGGATCAGGAGAAAAGAAGATAATTTGCAAAATAAAATAGAAGATGTACTAATCATGGTTTTTCTTATCTTAATCGAGAGAGAAACAATCAAAGTAAGAACTTGAAATCAGGAAACAGAATTTTAACTGACAGATGAATCGGGCTACTAACTCTAAACCATGGTTAACTTGATAAACGTGTGCAGAAGTAACCATGGTTGGCTTTTAAAATACACAAGCCTTCATGTGAATTAACAACTCAAGTCCTCTCGTCTCCTCCGCTCTCTCTTCCTTTCTCTTTAACTCTATCTTCTTCATACTCTTTTTTTCTTTTCTAGTATCGGAGGTCATTCATTTCTTCAATACTATTATAAAAATCGAAGCTTTCTTATTTTCATCAGAATCTTTCTCCGGCGGTAGTTTTTCTTAACCGGCGCTGGCTTCTGTCGAGTCACCGCGTTTTCTTTTATTTTTTAACTCCGGTGGGTATTCTCCAAATTTGTAAAGTTTTCAACTTTTCATAATTTTGAAAAGTGGAATCTGAAGCTGGAGAGGATTGGGTTTAAATGGTTTCAAGCATCACTGAGTCATTCTGTGGAAGAAAGGTTTGGTTTTTCTCCGTGTAGGCTATTGGAAGTTTCAGAAAGATGAGCACGAGTGATTTAGGATGGGACGATGAAGAGAGATCGGAGGTTATTGCCGTTTTAGGGCATTTAGCTTCTGATTTTCTTCGAGCAAAGTCGAGTTCGAATCAGAATCTGTTTCTGGTAATGGGAACTGACGATACTCTGAACCAGAAGCTCTCTAGTCTCGTAGATTGCCCAAACTCAGAGAATTTCAGCTGGAACTACGCTATTTTCTGGCAACAAACCATGTCTAGATCCGGACATCAAGTCCTAGGTTGGGGAGATGGGTGTTGTCGAGAGCCGAACGTGGAAGAGGAATCCAAAATGGTCAAGGCTTATGATTTTAACAACTTTGTATTGGAGGAAGAGACATGGCAAGATATGAGGAAGAGAGTGTTGCAGAAGCTTCACAGGTTGTTTGGTGGATCTGATGAAGACAACTATGCTTTGTGCTTAGACAAAGTTACAGCTACTGAGATTTTCTTCTTAGCTTCTATGTACTTCTTCTTCAATCACGGAGAAGGCGGTCCGGGAAGGTGTTATGCTTCTGGGAAACATATGTGGCTATCTGATGCACATTCTGATTATTGTTTCAGATCTTTTATGGCAAAATCCGCAGGAATCAGAACGATCGTTATGGTTCCTACTGATGCTGGTGTTCTTGAGCTCGGTTCTGTTTGGTCTTTGCCTGAAAACGTTGGCTTGGTTAAGTCTGTTCAAGCTTTGTTCATGAGGAGAGTTATGCCACCATTAGTGGCGGCTTCAAACGTAAACATGAGTGGAGGGACTCACAGGCTTTTCGGGCAAGAACTGAATAATGACTCTGAACATCAAGCTCACGCGCATCCTAAGAAACTCGATGATGTGGATGAGAGGCTCATTCCTCAAAGCTGTAAAGACTATAGTAACAAAGGTTCAACATTTGGTTACACCTCTGAGAAAACAGATGCGAGAATGCAAGAGAACGTGAATGCGGTTTTAGACGGGAACAATCACAAGATGCAGATTGAGTTTGCTGGATCGTCTGTTGCAGCTTCTTTTTCGAGTCCACCAACAAAGACTCAGTTGCAAAAACCAGAGTCTTGTGCAAAGAAAAGACCAACGAGCTTATCAGTAGGAGGAGCAAGAAACGTTTCTGCTGCTGATGAGAAGAGACCGAGAAAGCGAGGAAGAAAGCCTGCGAATGGAAGAGAAGAGCCACTGAACCATGTGGAAGCTGAGAGACAGAGACGCGAGAAGCTTAACCAGAGATTCTACGCGTTACGCTCAGTTGTTCCGAACATTTCAAAAATGGACAAAGCTTCTCTACTTGGAGACGCAATTTCTTACATTAAAGAGCTTCAAGAGAAAGTAAAGATAATGGAAGCTGAAAGAAGAGAGAGCAGCTTATCGGAATCAGACACGATGACCACAACAAGAACAGTAGAAAGTCCAGAAGTTGACATTGAAGCTACGAACGAAGAGGAAGTAGCTGTTCGAGTGATATCACCATTGGAATCACATCCAGCTTCAAGAATCATACAAGCAATGAGAAACTCAGAGGTTAGGGTAATGGAGTCCAAGTTGTCATTAGCTGAAGACACAAACACAATGTTTCACACTTTTGTGATTAAGTCCAGTAAGGGGTCGGATCCATTGACGAAAGAGAAGCTTATAGCAGCAGCGACAAGCTCGATGCAGCAGACAATACCGTCTTCTAGCTCACAAGAGTCTGGTGAGCTCTAGGTTTTGAGATGAAGGTGAAAGAAAGAAAGCTTGTTTTTCTTCTTAGAGTATATAGAATACTTGCAGGAAGTAGATAAAATGATTTTGTCTTTATTTCTCTTCCGTAGAGTGAAAGGAATCTGAGTATTGTCTTCGTTTGAAAATAGAATAAAATCTTCAAGCCCATACCAATAGGCCTTTCCGTTAATTTATTGTTATGCCGGTTTAATGACTCGAACTCCTAAACCGAAATTAAGACAAATATCTCCAACCGGAAAATAGAAGTGGCAGCTTCATTATACGCATTGGGGATGTTGACACGTGTCCTTCTTCCTCCTTTCCTAATTCCCTGTGTGTGTAAACTCTTTGACCATTGTTTCCGGAGAAGCTGCGAGTTCATTGGTTTAACCTAAAACTCTCAAAGTTTTGGCTAAAAATGGATCCTCCATAAAGCTCAGCTTCTTCTCTCATTTTCCTCTTTGGTTCTTTCCTTCTGGTAAGAATCCGCTATCGTTTTTCATCAATTCGTTCTTCTCCTTTCTGGAATTGTCTTTGTCTTCATCTCCATTTCTACGGTTTGTTATCCTTTTGTTTCTTGAAGGAGAAGCAATGCATTTGGGATTTTAGGGAAGAAAGTTTTTATTTTTTTTTGTCGGGTTAAAAAGTTTGTAGATTTCTGGAATCGTTGAGAGTGAAAGATGTCAAAGGCAGGTGTTTCGGTAAGTCCTGCGTGGATGAATGTTCATCCGAATTCTGGTGCGGGTTCGTATCCAGACGACACAATATTGATATACCTAACACTCCCCGGAACAGTGATACCAATGCGAGTGCTTGAGTCTGATTCCATTCAATCTGTTAAGCTCCGGATTCAGTCTTACCGCGGCTTTGTTGTTAAGAATCAAAAACTCGTTTTCGGGGGGCGTGAACTTTTCAGGAGCAACTCCAACATGCGCGATTACGGCGTAGCTGATGGCAACATTCTTCATTTGGTTCTCAAGCTCTCTGATCTCCAGGTCCTTGATGTTAAGACCACCAGTGGTCAACACTGTAGGCTTCATGTTGGGAGAGGGAGAAACATTAAGTACGTTAAAAAACAGATTTCCAAAACCCGTTGCAGAGACTTTGTTGATGAACATGAAATACTTTACCAAGGTGAGAAGCTTGAGGACCAGAGTCTCATTAATGACATCTGCAGATATGATGACTCGGTTTTGCATCTGCTGGTGAGAAGATGTGCAAGAGTCCGTGCTAAGCCTGTGGAGAAGAACTATGAACTGTCAATTGACGCCCCGCGAGTAAATGATAAAAGAGGTTGTGAAACTGTGCCACCGAGGAAGCCTTCTGATCACCTCTCTTTGGAGCCATTCCTCGTTAACTCCAAAGTAGAATTACCTTTGGTGATCAAGGATATGATTAAGTCTGCTTCAGATGGTTTAAGAAGCGGAAATTCTCCCGTTAGATCAAGAGAGGGCACGGGAGGAGCTTATTTCATGCCTTCGGGTCAAAACATTGTTGGTGTGTTTAAGCCAGTCGATGAGGAGCCACTGGCTGAAAACAATCCACAGGGTTTACCACTTTCATCAAACGGTGAAGGTTTGAAGAAAGGAACAAAGGTGGGTGAAGGTGCCTTAAGGGAAGTAGCTGCTTACATTTTGGATCATCCCAAAAGCGGAAACCGATCTATGTCTGGCGGTGAAGACAGAGGAGGTTTTGCTGGTGTACCTCCAACAGCTATGGTCGAATGTTTGCATCCTGCATTTAACCATCCCAAAGGAATCAAAACCAAGATTGGATCACTTCAGATGTTTATGGAGAATGATGGTAGCTGCGAAGATATGGGTCCAGCTTCATTTCCAGTAGAACAAGTTCATAAGATATCAGTGCTAGATATTAGACTGGCGAATGCAGATAGGCATGGTGGGAACATTCTAATGAGCAAGGATGATAACGGAAAGATTGTTTTGATTCCAATTGATCATGGATACTGTTTGCCTCAAAGTGTAAGTGCTTTCTTCTTTAGAGACTGTTTTGCTTTGACATTGCCAGCCCTGAGATTTGATTTTTTTGACTTGTTGCAACAGTTTGAGGATTGCACATTCGAGTGGCTATACTGGCCGCAAGCTCGAAAACCATACTCTCCTGAGACTATAGAGTACATAAGATGTTTGGACGCAGAGGAAGATATTGAGCTTCTGAAGTTCCATGGATGGAAGATGCCTGTAGAAACGGCTCGAACGCTAAGAATCTCGACAATGCTTCTGAAGAAAGGAGTGGAAAGAGGATTAACAGCATTCGAGATTGGGAACATTATGTGTAGAGAAACACTTACCAAAAAGTCTTTGTTAGAAGAAATAGTAGAGGAAGCTGAAGAAGCGGTGCTTCCGGGGAGGAGCGAAACTATTTTCCTCCAAGCCATATCAGAAGTAATGGAATACCACCTTGATGAGGTGGTTCGCTCTCAGGAACATTAGAATTGGTTCCTGTCTTTTAATACAAAACTATGCCTCTTTTAGTTGTGTATGTTGGATGTCAACAAGTCCAATACATCTTGTATAATCTTTCTCAACGGAAGCTTAAAAGCATAGATGGATATATGTATGTATGTATAACAAGCATAATATAAGACACTTCTTTGTCCCTATCTATTATTAAACTCTCTTGTTTCTTTTAACATTATGCATGCTCTGTTATACCCAAAACACGTGTGATTGGTTGCAAATCCACTAATACGTAGTTGGGTGGTGCAAGGACACGTTGTAAACTTCAAGCTGACTCATGAGAATTCATGATATAGAGTATGAGAGAGAGAGAGAGATTGATTTGGGGGTAAGGAAGATGGAGAAAGCTAAGAAGGAAGAAGGAGAAGCCGAGAAAAGAAGACAAGAAGAAGAAGAAGATGGAAAAGGAGTGAAGAAGAGGGAGGGAAGAGTGAAGGGTCTTCCACACGAGCAAGTGCCTCAGCCAGGAAAAGATTTCTCCAGCGAAGCTCTCGAGAATCTCCCAAACAAAACCCAACTCCATGATTTCTCTGCTTAAAATTATGGTTTTTATTTGAATATTAGCAAGGTTTAGTCTTACCTACTGTAGATCCTCTTGAATCTTTTTGGTTATCTTTCCTCATTTATATCCATTGTTGTGTCTAAGTTAAGTTCATTACCGGAAAGAGAGAATGAGATTAACTAATATTAACCACGAGTTTATTTGCTAAATCAATGGTACAAGGCAATGGCGAGAAGGCTCACATAGTCTACTTTTTTTTTTCTCAAATAAAATTATCACGAAAACCAAATGTAGCAGTTAACAACAACAACCTGGAAATGATCTTATATATATATATAAAAAACAAAACATCCTGGAATGAGAAAAAAAAGTCGTCATCATCAATCATCTTCACCTTCGTCAATCATCCATCGCAGTTGATTATGAGATCTCCTCGGATCTTCCACCGGCGGTAGATCTGACGGCGACAACGATGCGAGGTTTGCGAGAGAAGAAGATGAAGAAAGCGATTGGAGATTAGAAGAAGACGATGAAGCTGGGAAATTCATAGCCATGATGTTGCCTTCGCTCCACGACCGCCGAATCGGGAACGAGATGCTCTCTGAGCTTCCGTGGCGGCGGCAGGGCGTCCTCCGCTGCTTTTGAGATCCGTCGTGAAGCGCGCATCCGCAGTTTTTGTGATAAGGACGCCGCTCGATGGCGGAATCGAGGCCCGAGATGCAGCCTTCGAAGATGCACCGGAATATTCCTTCGGCGGCCATCGTTGGCCCTAACGATCTTTGAGATCCGTTTCAGAGGAAAAACAGGATCTGAACTTTTCGCCAAACTCAATTTAACTATATATATGGTTATATCTAACCGAATCTTGCGTAAATTAGTTTCTTGTTTAGAATTGATGGGCAAGTTTAATAGGCCCAATAAAAACAGCAAAAACGATGTCGTATCTTTCTTCGGTATCGCCTAATATAAAAAGAATCTCTTCACTTCTTGTTCTTGCGGTCCTTGAGTTGCCTCTCCAAGGTTTTGATTCTCTGATTCAAAACCGAACTCCGTGAGATTCTTCGATCTGGAACACTCGAAGAGGAGGGCGTAGGATGACTTTCTTGAACAACACTTTGGTCTTTTGGCTGAGGAAAGGAAAATGGCATAGGCGAAGAAGGTGGTGACTGAGTCGCCGAGGAGATTACAACCTCTGGGAGACTGAAGAGCCTCCTCACATCAGGGCGTCTTATTACTGCATACATAAACAAACAAGCGAAATGAATGTCAAATCAAAACTCTTTCCGAAATTGCAAATGTTCAACGGACTTGCCTAATCCATACACAAGTGAAAACAGGTTGGAAGTGAGCCAGTAACAGAACAATGCCTGTACACCCAAAAAAAAACAAATAATTGATGTTAGGGAGGGAAAAGTAATCTCAAAGCTTCTCAACATCAAAGAGTTTACAAAGGAAAAGTAACATTTTGACCTTTTCAATGCCTATCAAAACTGGAATTGAGAGAAAGGCAATGATTCTTGAGAATTTCTTCATAGTTCCAGCTACTGGATTCCCTTCCAGCCCTTCCTGCATGTTTGACTATGGAATAAAAGAAACAAGATTTTGCGTTATAGCTACATCAGGTCTGATAAACTAGTTACTTCCAAAAATAATACAGACAAAAATCCGTGAGATGTTGCCACCTTTTTAGCTACAATAAGACGTTAGAACCCATCATTAGCTCAGCCTATCAGCTAATTCCCGATGAATTAAATAACAAATCGGCCTTTCAAATTCAGCTACAAATTCTGATGGATGTTAATCAAATGAAAACTTTCAGTAGATACAAAGCTCTTACCTCCACCATAATCAAGAAAGTCACTGCGGTGAGGAGTGGCAAGATATAGGTAGTATCTGCAGTTGACAGATCAGCAAACCAGAGAGTTCCACCGCTTTTAAATGATGGGACTTTCTCGGCCATATTCCTGATCTGTAAAACAAGCATCAGTGATAAAACAATATCTATATAAATAGATGCATAAATATCTTACCGCAAAGAAAAAGCTGATGAAGATGGGACCTTGAATAATAAGTCCTTTGAGGGGAGTAAACGGAGTTACTCCATGTCTAAGCCAATCCACAATAAAAAAAAATGCATATCAGCAAATCAGGAACAAATAGCATGTTTCGCTTGAACATACTAACTCGAAGAAACAATGAAATGAGACTTACTTTTTAAACAACAATTGCATCCGTCTTTGGCCTTCTGCCATCGCTTCAGGATCCGTAGCCTAAAATTAGAGTTCAGGGTAAGAAGTAATGCGCAAAGCTAGGTAGAACTTCTTCAAAAAGTTCATAACCAAACAGAAAACTCTAGAGAGCTACTCAATCAAGAGTACAATTCACAACGTGAAGATTAGAAAAGCCTGGTGGAATCACCCATCAGTACTAACTACTTATCTTATGTTTAATAAGAAACCAATGGCGTTTAAAGGCCTTGAAGGCTTGACCAATGACAAACTCACAAACGGTCATACCAAAACAAAGAACAAGTAGGACAAGGAGCAGGAACAGCTAGTACCTTATCGCTCATCTCTCGTCTTAAGTCCTCCAGTTGTGGCCGCAGAAGCTACAAGAACATGATAGATAAATTACAAGTGGAAAAGATCATGATACACTCAGAGAACAAAATCTGAAACTTACATTGAGTTTGTGCGTAGCCTTTAGTTGATTCAAAAGAATGGGAACTGTAACTCCGCGGATGATCACAGTTGTTAAAGCTATCGAAGCCCACCTGCAAAAAAATGAAAACGAATTCACCATGGATAGATTCAAAACAATATCGAACAAAATGAGCTGAAAAGCTTGTGCAGATACCAGTTGAGGCCAGTAAACGAATGGACACCATCAATCAAATGCTGCAAAGCAGCAACAGGAAAAGCAGAATCAGCAGCTGCAATAGCAACCTCGTTTACAGCAGGAGCAACTTGGCTTGTCGTCACAGCTTCCAGGATTCCATCCGGAACAACTTCCGCTGCTACAAAGTCGATACCATCAACTTTATCAGACCATT
Source organism: Anastatica hierochuntica (assembly GCA_900406275.1). NCBI lineage: Eukaryota > Viridiplantae > Streptophyta > Magnoliopsida > Brassicales > Brassicaceae > Anastatica > Anastatica hierochuntica. The sequence goes on from OVAN01000068.1 coordinate 24,321, forward strand.
CAGGTGGTGTCGAACTCATATATCGACACGAAGACAATCCAAGACCCAATCCCCCAGAAAAGGAAGGATATTGCTTCTCCACAAACATAGAGCTAAGGTTGTTAGTCCCGTTATGAGCAAAGACTTTAGGAGTCTTTGCATCTGAATTTGGAGAAGCTGACTTAGTTTCATCTTTATCATCACCGATCAGATAACCACAGGATGGATAAACTCGTCTCTGTAAAAGATTAACTCTCTTGGAGATAGCACGAAAGCAAGCGGCCATATCTACGATCCTGCTAAAGAAAAGGAGAGTTCTCACCTTAACAATGTGTTGAGGGCAAAGAGATCAAACTACAACATCTGAAACAAAACCACTCTCTTTCTAGTTCCGCAAATTCCATTTCAGAGTTCCGTAGCATTTTCATTTTCTCGAGAAAACGTATAATGAAATTTCTAAAGAAGTCCGAGAGACTCACAAAGGTTTCGAAATCCACAGTTCGGCTGAGTCGAGTCCAAGTCTTTAGGGCTAAGACCAGAGAGAGAGAGAGATGAAGACTTAGGCGTTCTCTCTACCTGACGGCCGTCGCAAACCAAAACGCACCGTTTCATCACTCCCTCAGCAAACGATCTCTCAGAAAGGCCGAATTGATTGGGCCTTTAAATGTAGTAAAATGTTAGGCAATTAGGCCCAATCGAATGTAATTAGCTATAAAATGGCGGGAAATCCTCATAACAGTTAATTTACTTTACTCTGTTGATGATTCATTTTACATAACTTATTGGAAATCTATCACTGCTAGTACTAAGCGATAAAGTTGGATTCAGCTGTACACAAGAATCCCCTTCTTATTCTAATCTCTAAAACAAGATTTAATCCATAGGAAACTCAGGATCAGCTGGCTTCTGTGGCAGCAAAGATAACACCTGAGGGAACCTCGAGTTGCGTGCTGCTGCGTTCGCCCTTAGGTTCCTCATAGCCGTAGAAGCAAACCTCGACGCATATATCGCAGCGCCTAAGTTTAGTTTATTGCCTCCTGAATCATCCTTCTCAAGTGTATTCTGTAGTTTGCCTTCTTCTTCACGTAAAGCCTTTGACAGCTTCCTTCTACAATGTCTCTTCCATGCTGCTTGTATAAAACACGCTGCCCATGTCTGCCATTGTACCGAATAAAACCTCGAATAACAAATAATCATTGCCAACTAAGTTAGAATAAATAGTTGTTTTGAGTTATAAAAACTAAGATCACTTGAGAAACAAGTTATCTCTCATCTGTTAGGGTAGTATTATAATACCTAAACATGTGTCGGAGTTGCTTGCTATGGAGGCGACGATACTGAGTAGCCACAAACTTGAGATCATCGGCTGTAAGAACAAAGCCTTCCACTTCTGTCTGGGCTTGAACGGTTCTAGTAGAGATAGGGAAGTGAGAGGTGTTAGGATCTAGCGCCCAAGTGAGAAGATCTCCACAGAAATCACCAGCACTCAAGTCAACCGAATTGAAGAATCCAGTTTTGCCACCATAAGTGGTTGTGCTTTTCAGATTTCCTCTCATTATAAACAACATATCCTCTACTGGTTCACCTTCGCGCACAATGTAACTCTTCTCCGTGTAAAGAACCGTTTTCAAACGAGCACACAGTGCGTCTAGTAACCGATCATCCATGGCTTTAAACCAAGGCACCTGCAACGAAACAGAGGAGTGGGTTAGGTTTGGTTATAAAATTGGAGGAAAGAAAGAACTAAAAGCTCACCTTTTTGAGCAAATTGAGACAAAGATGGCGTTTGATGTCCTTTCTCAGATCTTTTGGAAGACTAGAGAGAAGAGATTCTTCCTCAACACCTCTGGTTTCTTGCCATTTATATTGTTCGTATTTACGAATACGTTTTCTCAGATCTTCTGGCAACATACGGTGAGACATCCATTGTTCCGCATCTCTCCTTTTCACTCTCATTTCCTCAACTCTTACCGTTGTTGATTGCAAATATTTCTGCAAAAGTTGGCACATTAAAGGATTTGTTTAAAGAATTTGTTTAAGAGCGAGCTTGAAGCTCAAATTACCTGCATATTTCCAATGAGAAGAGCAAACAAGACTAGTCCAGAGATGCAAATGATAATCGCAAAGATGATCTCTCCTTCAAAATCACTCGTCTTCAAGTTTTGTCCCAAAGCACTATACATATAGATAGGATGTTTCTCTGAGTAAAACAGCTTAGATTGCAACTGCTTATATAAGTTACAAATTCACCAATTGTAGCTGAGAGTTTAGATGTTACAAACCTAAGGTTGCGGAGACCCCACCAGAAACAATAGAAGAACTTCTTTGGGAAATCTTTCGACTCCACAATACCAGACTGCAATGCATCAGCGAATATACCAAAGTTGAAAACTGTTGAGTTTGTCATTTCCTCTGGATCGATCAACGGACAAGTTCCGTTTAAATATAGCCTATTGTCTTCCTCGTTTGGTGAACAGTATAATCTCGAATGACGGCATCCGGCTATCTTCTCACACGCTTCACGCCAGCATCTATCTTTCCTCTCTATCGAAATCAAGTACCAGAAAGATCCAAAAACCTGTCCAATTTTCCGCAAATTCTAAAAAAACCGTTGTTTTCGCTCTGAAATGATAGAGAAGTAAAGAAAAGACTTGTTACATGGCTGGCTAACATGTAGAGGAAGAGGTTTAAAGCAGCTCCAGCCCAAGCAGTTTCAGTGACCAAACCAGAAGTTCTTGTTACTTCTTTAAAAAGCGGATAAATCCTGGCTATCCTCGGAACATATTGACAAAAGATTACCCATTTTAATAGCTCTTTTGCTACTAGCGATGCCGGTCTTTCCATCCTTGGAACAAGAGCTAGAACAACTACCTGTAATCGTATTCATTTGATACATATATACCAAAATCTTGAGAGAGGAAAAAAAAGAGACAGATTTGAGTAAACATTTCTCTACCTGCGGAATTGGGAGAATCGAAAGAATATCGATTAGGAAGTATGTGCGGAGGTATCTTATAGCGATTTCTTTATGATTAGTATTAAGCTCTCCTCTTCCGAAACCACGAGAAGAAGGAGCGATGAAACCAGTATGAAACTTGAAAAGCATGTGAACCACATAGAAAGCATCGATAAAAGTGCGAAAAACGCAAGCAATTATCTGGAGTTTCTTGTCTAGAGTAAGACAGAATCTGCCGGGGTTGACCACGGGGATATAGAAAAACAGAGGATCAAAGGCTAAAGCCACAACACAGAGAAGCAAGAAAATCTTGTTCCAGTTTTGAAGATAGGAATCGTTCGGATTCATCACCCTTACTATCTTGTTGTTTTCCTTCTTCTTCTTCTTCTCGTGCTTATTCCCACGATAGTGAAAGCTTAATGGCTTCTTAAAGGTTCTGATTTTCTCAGAACCCTTTTCGAAGCTTCGTCTAACGGTATTCATAACTGAAGTCACTGATGGTCTAGTAGTTTTGGTGGTAAACTCGTCATTAAACCTTGATCAACAGATTAAAATGAAGGATCACTTAATAAACTCATAACTATCAATCAGAGAATCAAATGAATTGATACAAACCTTACGAACTTGTTTCTTTGGGGGTTCATCATCTCTGCTTGCTTCCTTGTACAGATTCTTGAGAAACAATCTTGAAAATTCCAATTGATACTAAAATCCTCTCATCTTCTCAAGTTGATGAAACAGAGCAAGTCAATGAAACAGAGTAAAAATTTAAAATATTTTCAAGTTCAAAGAAGATTCGAATTAAAAATGAAAAGCTCTGAAATAGAATAAAACCTTAGTTGGAGGGGTTGGATTTATTATAGTGAAGGGAACAAGATCAAGTAGTTACCGGGAAAATGGAGCATTAAAAGTCTTGCCGACAGAAGATGATAAAAGAAGGAGAAAGATTAGTTAATTTCCTCAAGTAGAATGAAGAAAACAGAAGGAGTTGAAGATGATGATGTTCTAATTTAGTCGAGGTTGTGGTGGTACTACTACTTTGAATTTATTAAGAGTTGGAGAAAGAACAAGTTTGTAAGCTAGGAGAAGAAGACAAAGTTTATATTATTACTTTTTTTTGGTTAAAAAAAAAGAAAAAGATGAGTTGACTTTTGACGAAGACTGAGTCAGTCAACCAAAAAAAAAATACAATTCCAAGTTTAGTTTTTTTCTATGAAAATTCTACTTGGAGAGCAAATCACAGGCTACGAATTTAGGTAATGTAAGGCCATATGTTCATGAAGCAGTGATTCTTCTTTGCTCTCTCAATTTTTCGATACCTATTTTAACAATGCATTCACAGTCTTGGTCTTATGATTAAATGATTTTACACACTTGTATCTGATATTTTGAATCCGCAAATGTTGATTATTCTACCTCTACCTAAGAAACTAAACAATGCTTTTTCTGTTACAAATATTAAAATTCCGGTTTGGATTCTAGTTGTTAGTCTTGAGTATCGAGAAAAATAGATTATTGGGAAATATAACACAATGATATGGTCTCTACATGCTATTGCTTACACATTCCCAAAGAGAAAGGTACAATAAGCATCTTAAAATTAACTACTACTAAACAATTGATCTAGTCTACTTTATTACTCGTAATAAGAGATCTTCAAACCCTCTGTTCTATATGGCCATTTTCACTAACATCCTGAAACTGCAGATACCAACAACTTACTTGCTAGAGAACAAGACAAACTGATCAAATATCATAAGCTTAAGATTAAGATTTGAGTTTTAAGGGAAATAAAAACCTTACATCAGGACTTGTCTTCGTCAGACTGAGAACATGGAGGTCCTGGGACCGAATCCACAAAGAATTCCTCTACACACAACAAAGAAGATATGGTTAGTCATCATAGAACCATGACACTGTCTTGAATCATTCTCATGAGATCAATGTTCACCTATGTCCTCTTGTTCAGGAGAATCAAGTAAAATCTCAGAATCAGATGGAAGAAATGGAGAGCCCGGATAGTTTCCTAAGGCCCCTAAATCTGAAATTTTACCAGAAACGTTAGCTAGCTTGAATGATAATAATGCAAACTGTTCTTATTGAGTATAGAGCATCTAGCTACATATGTTTTAAAGTTTTTCGGAGCTAAACTCAAAAACAAAGAGAAGTTACCTCCCAGATTTGACAAATCTGCAGTGAGGTCAGAGAGACTAAAGTTCCAAGGAATCTGATCAAATGACCTGAGAGTATCTCTGGAGTTTCCAGCTCCTCCATCCTGTCCAAGTTGTAACCCTACTGAAGTCGCAACATCGGATGTGAAAGCAGAATCAAGAGCTGAAGTGTCCATTCCCATCCCTGACATGTCTGAAGCAGCAAACGGGAAATGTCCGCTTGACGCCACTGAAGTTGGACTCACTGGCATCTCCGACATACCACTGTTTGGTGGAATCACTGGAGTTGGATCAGCCGCAGTTGTATCTATTACCATACTACACCAACCACCAGACAAACAACAATAGGGAATCGTTAACAAGAGAAGGACTTGCCAACTCTCGAGCAATAGAACATAACTTAAGGTTTCTACCACAACAATATAAGCTAGTTCTTACTCGTTCCCTGAGTTCATCCTCATTGGTTGGTAACTCCCAGGTGCAGGGACTCCATTAACCACGTGGCAGCTTGACACTCCACAACTCATTGGATCAAGATGAGGATGCATTGGAGGATGTTGTAGTACAGGATATCCCATAGGCATGTTGTTAACTGCGCTGCAAACATTTAGCATTAAGCAATAGAGAAACCAACAAGTTTGCAAGCGATGTAAAGTAGTCAAACTTACGAGGTGACATGTGATGAACTCCGTTCTGTATAGGGACTAGAGGAACTTTAGAATGTGGAGGATACTTCATGAGGTGATACTGGTGCTCAAGCAAATGATTGAATACAATTATTTGCTTCTTCAGTTTCAGTCTTATATAATATGCCCTGAAGAAGTCTGCGTTTTCTTCTTCCAATTTCTGCCATACTATTTTTTCACAAAGAAATGTCAAGTCACTGCTCTGATGTTACTTTGAAAGAGATCAAGAAAATTCAACGACTTTACCTAAGGTAGTGAATCCAGGATCAATTCTTGCACGGGTCAAGAGGGTCTTCACGACCTCGTCTCTGTTCATGTACAACTGAAGACATCTCTCTATCAAGTTTTGGACCTACGTTGATCAAATGATGAAAACTTACGCTCACACACACATAAGTAAATATAGAGAGGGAGGGAAGGTGGAGTAGAGGTCTTACAAGTTCAATATCTTGCCTTGAAACTTTCCTACCGTCATTACTTGATGCAGATACAGAAGCAGAATCTTGTATAGGAGCTTCTGCTGATTGATTATTTTTCTGTTCACCTTGGGACTCATGTGAAACTTGAGTACTAGACTGCAACTCCTGTGTGCTCTGTAATCCAAAGTAAAAAAAAACTCTCCTTTTTAAGTATTATCAAGGCTCAAGTAACAACAAGAAGAAAGGTTGTAATGAAGGAACCTGACTGTTCTTCATTAGAGCTGCATACAAAAACCACACATCCTTCTTCAGTAGCAAACCATTTTCTTCTTTTAAAAATTTTTCATAGCAATACAATCTGTGTGGAGTTCAACACATGTTGACCAAATATAAAACCTGAATAATAACATAAAATTGTATGTTAATTGGAGAGTGTAAGGAAAAAAAAAAAGAATGATTAAAAAAAGGAAGCATCTTTGGAGAGTGCTAATGATAAGAAGACAAAAGTGAGTTAATTAACATTTGTTTAATTATTAGGCATACACACATACTGGAGAATCTAATTAATAATAAAATAATTCATAAAGTTACCACATCTAAACCTAATACCTTATGAAACTATTAAGTTAAACACAAGACAGAAGTAGAGTTCATCACCCCCATTCTTTTTGTTTCAAGATCACATAAAAACTCTATTGAAGAAGTTGATAAAATGAAGACTAGGATGAAGGATTCAAATGGTAAAATCTCAAAGCAATCCAAACAGAGAATCTGGTCGTCCAAATCTTGACGATAATATTAAAACAAATCATAATATGATAGCTGCTGAGATAGATCTACTAATCCAACACAAAGTCTTGTAAATAAGAAGTAGTGTTTTGGGAGTAGAATCAAAGTAAGAAGATGGTGTTTATCTAACAGTAAAAGACTAAAACTATATCCCTAACCGAACTGTCTAATAAAATATTGAAAGAAGAAAACTATAATTGTAACCTTACAAAGAAAATGTCAAAGAAACAACAGACGACCAAGATCCAAGGCTTCTCACCTAAATTGCAGGCTTTAATAAAAATCAGGGTCACAGGTTTACTCGACGAATTATAAGGGCCTCCAAGATTCACAAGATATAGCCAAATCCGAACCAGATTTTTAAAATTAAAGAAAGAAAAAAAAATCCAAACAAAACGGATTTAAAAACGCAAACTTTAGTTGAGGGAAACGAGAGAAGATAGAGATGGAGGAGATGTGATACGGCTACGCCATTAATGGAACTTGGAAGTTATTGAGTAATTGATAAGGAGACGACCGCTGGGAGAAGAGAAGGAGGAAAGAAGAATCCCACCACAACACATAACTTATATTACTTACTACTTCTCTACACTTTAACCCTCTCTATAATTTAAAACTAATTTTTTCTACTCAACTTTTATTTTTTTTTATGCTTGCTCCCTCGGATTTTCTTTAAATTTTTTCAATTGATGTTTTTAATTTTTTTTTATAAAGCTTCTTGTATATTAAATTGATATTTGCGAACGTTGTTTTGTGAAAATTAAAAGAAGTAAAATGAATGAATATTAGTTAACTTGAGTCAAATTCACAAGCCATTTTAAACATCATGTAGTTTAGTTTGAAATAGAGGGAAAAGATGTTAAATTAGTGTCATTTTTTTCTCATTTAATACGGTGGTACTTATGTTAAGATTTCAAATTCGGTCGTATATATAAAAAATTCAGCTTCAGCAAACTAAAAACCAGTTCAGTTTGATTTTTATTGCCGTATTTTATTTCATTTTTGAATCGGTAAAATTCTTATTTGAATTTTTATAAATTAAGAGAGACAAAAAAAAAACTCATAGTTGAAAGATACGGCGTCGTAACTTGGCTCGGCTTCGCTCGTTAAAGGTATATAAAATTGCTCTTGTAACCGTGAGAGTAGCCAATACCCTTTCACTTACACCTTCAGGGATCAGCTTGTTTCTTTAATGTCCATTATAACTAGTTCATGTGTGTTGGCCATGGTGTTGTTAAACATGCATCTCGTACGTTATTGTTTGTGATATCCCTTATTTAAAATGAAATATATAAAAATATAAGTTATAGAGCGACATGTGTGTATCATAACATAAGTATGTCCATGTGTTTGTGTAAAACAACACAACAGCTAGTGAAAGCTGATGGCAAGTTGTTGAGTGTTACCACGAGATGGCATGGACCTCCACTGTACTCACACTCTCCTGGAATAGCATCATCTCTCTATTCTTCTTCAGGACCACTTCTTTCTTTCTCTTTTTTCTTTCATTAACAAATACTCTGTAAACAACACAAATTATATATATATATATATCGCAAACTATTCATAAACAAGATCTCCTGATTACGAGCTTAATTGGCTTTCAAAACATGGAGACATGCATGTGCATGTTATTTTCGAAATAATTCATTTAACTATATTCAATCTCAACATGTTTTAATTTTTAGCTAACATAATAAACTGATTTCTCCTATGTTTTTAGTCGTTATATGCTTTCAACCATCGTTACTTTTGTCTGACTGCATCTACCGTTGTTTAGCTTCAAATTAATAATTGACGGAAAGGTCGACGTACTAAAAGTACTACATACTCGTAACTCACACGAAGCTGTGACAAAACACAACAAGATACTAAATATTTGCTACGTTGAGTCGTTATATATAAAATGAGTGTAGATAATTTTTGTTCTCGACGTATAGTCATAGAGTAGAATAAAGTTAAAATTAGAACGTTTATATATTTATGTTTTCTCAAGGGAAAAAAATTATTTGAAAATCGTCTTGCATGTAGTTTGTAACTTTTGTAATAATCAAAGCAAGTCGGTATTAATCGCTTTTGGCATTTGTACGATGATAGTGAATTATTATCTCTAGCAATTTTGTTGCACCAAGCTTAAGTAGCTATACAAACATACTGTACAAGCCGGCTCACGAGCCACGGGACTTGACCATGTGAACCCAATTAAAAAAAACTCATGACTTCTTTAACAAAAACGCATGAATTTAATGAAACATACACACACATTCGTTCACCAATTATAACGTTAGTACCATTAATCGTTGGACCCGCTACTTAATAAAAAAAATCGGTATGTATTGAAAAAAGCAAAACTTGAAGGCCCATAAAACAAATTCGTCACGGAAAGTATTTTTTTGCTTGACGTGACGATCCATTAGTAGGACGACACGTGTGAAATGTTGCCGGAGAAGTTAAGGTCGGGAAGCTGGCCGCCGCGTGGCAACCAAATGCTGACAAATCAGGACGAGAGTGATTAGGGACACGTGGTAGCAAAAGAGTGGAAGAGCGTGGAGGGTACTTGACCATTTACCGCCTTGATATTTGAGACTTTTTAAAGGAGCAAAAGTGGTAGGACAAAGTCAACAATTTTGATAATTATTTTTCCTTTTCGTAAACTAAATCTCTGTGTTAGTTGTCATAACCACGTAAACACTTATTAAACCCACCAAAAACTATAATTAAAGATAGATTGATGATTTTTTTTTGTATTTTTTTAATTGAGCAAAGCTAGAAGTCTTGTCAAAATCCATGGTGTTAGTCGAAGTTATATATCAACAATCCACTTTCATAATAAGGTGAATTTGATCAATGACAAATTATAGCAATATTTTGATAATGGTATGGAGTTAGTAACTAGGCATTGAGGAAGATAATGAAAGGTGAACCCAACAGTGATGTGAATCATAAGGTAAGTGGGATAGGAAGAGGCGATCGATAAGGACCTTCTTGCCAATACTTTGTCTCGTCTACAGATATTTTAGCTCAATAAAGACTATACCACTCTTTGAATTTGTCTTTGTAAATTTACCTCACAAAGTTGTCAACAAATGGCATATCAAGTATTCAGTACTTACGTGACGGCACCGTTTTGTTAGATGTTAGTGGCACGTGACAAAACCTCCGTTAATCAAAAAATTCATGGGCTTTTCTGTATGGGCTCATTCCCTAAGATATATCGATAGTACTGCTGTAAACAACCAAAAGGCCCATTGCTCATTAGGCCTCGCATAGAGCTTTGTTTACATGAAACGAAACATTTAACCTTTTTTTTTGTTGGTCAACAACATTTAACCTTTCAATTGCTATATTTTATCACAACTTTGCCTTGTTTAGACTGCTAAACTTGATTATTTTATCACACTGTGAAAACTATTTGATTCACGCATAGATAACATATTCTTCTCCAGTAATAACAGTATGTTTGGGTTGATTAAATATAATATCTTTAATGACCGCATGACATAATGTTTGTTGTTAGATAAGGCAAAGCTTTATACAGAAGAAACGTATATGACACAGTAATAATTAAACCGGTGTCGAGATGCGGTTGAGGCATATTTGTTATGAAAAATAGTAATTAATTAACAAAATAAGTACACTTAACAGGACCATGTCGGAGCACTAAGACGCACAACCATAAATGATGATGATGGTGTTGTGCCCACTTTTCATCTGACCAAAGTGTGAAAATAGGTACGTAGAGGTATGTTCTCGAACTAACTATACATTCTCCTTACTTCCTTATCCTCTTCTCTTCTTCTACTTTCATTCCTTATTTATTTATTTCACCCTTACTCTTCTATCAAACTTTCCGCTACCACCAAAATCACTAGCCTCGTTTTTGTTTTGTTTCTAATAAAGTTTATTTTTATAATAGAAAAGCAAGTTTTAAAATATTAATTATTATTTTTTTAAGTTTAATTTGAATGTGTGTTGGCTTGCAGATTAATTAATTGAATACTGGGAGTGTCCCTTGGAAAGAAACACAGAGAAGGTCATTCCTTAAAAGCTACGACTGTCAGTAAACGATGAAATTTACAACCGAAAGTCAAAAAGGGCTTTAAATTGCTTATTAAATTTAGATAGAGAATATTCTAATATACGACAACTGTGTTTTTTTGTTTTGTTTGTGGGTTAAAAAATAAAATAGAGTTATGGTTGTATCTGTCGTTCTTCTTTCTAGTAATGAACAAGGCCGTTGGTACAAACAAACACAACAACACACAATGAACTCTACGGTCTATACTATGCATCCAATTAAAACTTTTTTTTGTTAAGTGAGGAGTGTATTTAATAGTGGAGAATGATAATATTACTAAATAATAGTTATTTAGGAAATAATCAGACACGCGCAGCGCAGTTATAAAAATGGTAGTAATGTCTGTGTTTCCTTGTCTCTCTCTCTCTCACTCTTTCTTACTCCTCCGACATCTCTTCTCTCTTTCTCTCTGTTCGTTTATCTAAGAACAAGAAGCCACGAGGACTAGAGGAGGCTAGCTGATTTCGTTTTACCGACAAAAGATGGAAAGAATGGATAAACGCCGACGTAAACAGAGCAAAGCTAAGGCTTCTTGTTCCGAAGGTTCTCTCTCTCTCTCTCTCTCGCACTCACTCTCTTTGGAAAAGAGTTTGGATTGACTGTGACATTTTGTTTTGGCAGAGGTGAGTAGCATCGAATGGGAAGCTGTGAAGATGTCAAAAGAAGAAGAAGATCTCATTTCTCGTATGTACAAGCTCGTCGGCGACAGGTGACTCCCCCTCTCGCCATCCATCCTTTTTCCTCTTTTTTTTTTGTTAATGACTTATTTTGCCTAATTTTGGTTTCGTGAGAGAAGAATTGTGAACCGGGATTATATGGTTTTGGAATAAAGGGTATTCATGTAATTACAATAACACTTACGGTATGTTGGCGCGTAGGTGGGAGTTAATCGCCGGAAGGATTCCAGGACGGACGCCTGAGGAGATAGAAAGATATTGGCTTATGAATCACTGCGTCGTTTTCGCCCACACACGTCGAGGATTCGGTTGCAGATGATTTTTTCTTTTTTTTTTAGGAAGAAGTGTCAGGTTCTGTCCTGTGTTAACCGTAAGACAACAAAACCCGAAAAATGAGAGGAATGTATAATTTAAATTTATCTATATAAAATTTGCTTAGGAGTTACATTTTCTAATAATTATAATCTCTTAATAATTTGTTTAAAGCAAACTCAAATATGGGTCAAATAATAAAGCCCACTACTCTTATTATTATTCTGAGTTAAACAAGAATCCCACTTCACCGCTAAAATAATTCACGGTCATAAAAACAACCGTTTCAATGGGCCTTGAGCCCAATATTGAACAGAGACTTTATGGTCGAATGAATCCTCCTCAACAGAGTGATTGTCACTCGTAAGAAGAAGAAGAAGAAAGATATGATATACCGAAAGTGGAGTATGCTGTCAAGTACACCGGTTATCCTCGGCGGAGCCGTAGTCACTGCAGTCGCCGTTGGCATCGTCGTACAGAACGTAATTTCATTGTTCCCACCTCTTGTTTCTGATCGTTATATCTTCTATCCTTTGATTAGTGATTGGCGTTTTCCGAATCCAAAAGCCATGAAAGGAACGTCCTCTTTCGTTCAAAGTTTGCGCTTTTTTATCAGTCTCAATCAATGGATCCACATTTTTAACAAACGATGTCACGCTTTATGGATTTTTGTGGAGATTCAATTGACTTTATCGATGTCTCATCTCATGATCAGGTAACGAAAGGAGAAGAAAAGAAGAATGTCTCACCGCCAAACAAATGAAGAAGAAGATGCTACAAAATGTGGTTTGTGAGTTGAAAGTTGAAACATCTGGTTCATGCATCTGTACTAATAAAGCTTTTGGAAGCTTTGAGATACACACACATCTTTCTCTGTGTGTTTTAGATTCTTTGTTTGTTCCCAAATAAAATAATGAAATTTTGATTTATCACGCTTCTCATCATTCTTTAGACTGATCACAAGGCCTTCCAGACCAAAGGTAAACATAGGATGCTTTAGGTTAATTCAACACGAATGTTCAGAGACTAACATTGACACAACAGGCATACTCATATAATCCTTAAGATTTCTTCATACAGAGTAAAAGAACAAGTTCTTGTAGCAAGAGTTCCACCAAAATACACAATCAAACATCTTCTTCTTCTTCTTGGTTTGTTCCTTGGCTTCGTCAGTCTTCTCTCTATTCCACCAATATTCCCTTTGGCCAGTAGAACGCACCATCTTTGTCTTGGAAGCAGAGGAATAACCGTCCTTATCCATTAGAGCTCGTAGCGTCAAACTAGACGGCTTAGCAACAGGATAGAAAGGCAATAGTTTACGTTCGATGATATGAGCAAAAGAGACGAGCTCGTAGGAATCGTAGAGTGGACTCTCACAGTCCCAGATTCTGTGATCTCGACCATCATCATTAACCTTCTCTTGTGGTTTACTACTTCCATGAGATTTTCTAGTGTTTGACATTAGTGAGCGGCAGGTGAAGAGTGTCTCTCTACGTTATTTCCTCACAATCTCAAGTTTGTTTCGTCAGTGTTGCTTTAGTTTCTGGATCCGACTTTGTTGATATGTATATAGAGACTAAATTCTAAGCTGGCGAGGTTGAATTCTGTGTGCGTATTTAGATTATAATTTTAGAAAATATTTTAATTACTAAATTGTTTTAAGGATTCTATTTTCAGTACAAAAAAACTCACGAGATACATATTTTGTTAATAAATGTTCATGAATATAGATAATATATAAGAATATTCGATTATTATATTACTGTTACCGTTTTTTTAGAATTATTTCCAGCTATCGTTTTCTTTTTATAATTGTTTCGAGTTAGGAAAAAATCTATATATGCCATTTAACTAATGATTTTTAAGGTACTTAGTTTTTCTTTTTATGCTTACATATCTACTGTATTAGAAATTTTCTTTATAAAGAAGTAGCATTTTTAAGATTACGTTTATTTTCTTACCTGTCACCGAGGATAGAGTCCGTTATAGTATATTGTTTTTTTTTCCAAAAAGATGAAATTTATTATTAAACCAAGCTACACCAAAAGTACAAACACAAAGCCGGCAAAGGATTACCCTTTCCGGAGTCAAAAGCCGACGGGTCAAGAGATAACCCCTGGAGCCAAACCATCAAAATCATACATAGACAAGATAATAGAACGGTCAACGAAACTATTAGATGAAAAACATTTAAATGCATATGGTTAATAAATAAAAATGATTTATTCGGTATTCTCAATCCGGTTCAGGTAAAAATATCATGATCCGTTCGGTTATCCGAATTTTATGGTCCTACTTACAATCAAATTCCGGATATTGACTTTTAGTTTTCACTAGTATAAAAAATTGTAATGTCACATCAAAAAAATCAATTTATACCTAAACATTAATTGCACAGAAAGCAAAGTGAAAGCCACTCTTTGATACATATAATAATTCTGTAAAGATACATAAAAAAGTTTTCTTTATGCTCAATTAAATAACAAAAAAGAAAACTTATCTATTTTTGAGAATAAAGAGAGAGAAATAAACAAGTAAGAGCCACTTTCTTGATGTCACGGTTTCAGTCAAAGGCTGTGCTGAAGAACCTATTGAGCACATTCTCACACAAAATTTGTAGAACCTTAGCATTGTTTGGCTTCACACATCTTGGCATCTTAAACTGTCCAGCCGATGAACCGAGCCCGATAAAATGTTCTTGAACCTTCCGGAATGTTCCCTTTTCCACAACTCTCAGCTCTAAAGCTCCAATAGTCTTGCATTTCCTGGAACTCATATAGCCTGCATCGATGAATCCTCGATCTAAACAGTTGCAACATTCTTGAAGAACATCCTCGTTTGTTTCCCCTGATATCTCCCAGAATATAACATAATGGCCAGGCTCTGTTGACACATCAACCTGGCTTGAGAAGTCTATCACTTCGATTTTTTCTTCTGAGAGTCTTTTTGCAGCAGATTCTACTGAAAGCTGCAGGTCTCTCTCCGTGTTCTTGTCGATGTTGATCGAGAGGATTAGGTTTCTCCTGCATATAAATTTTAGTTGGGGAGTTTTGTTGTAGAAACCTGTGATCTTTACCACATCTCCAAGCCGGTATCGATACAACCCTGCCAGTATGTGGATCAAACTAGATTTAGGCAGCTAACATGAGATCAGTAATTAAAACCGTATAGGACTGAATGGTTCAAACCAGAAAACCGAAAACCTGATAAGAACGCCCTTAGATATAAAGCGAAAGATTTGATATACCTGCGTAGTTTGTTATGACAACCTCATACTCTTCTCCGATCTTGACTTCAGTTAAACCAATCGGTGTCTGCTCCCCTGTTTCAGACACTGGGAGAAATTCAAAGTAACCGAGATTCGGGATCACTGCAAATGTAGCTTCCTCTGGAGCCAATCTAGGGGTGACATTAGCAGCGATCCATCCTTCCGAGCTACCGTAGTCATGACTCACCAGAGGTAGATCGCCCGCATAATGTCTCAGCTTTTGCACATACGGTTCCATGGAACCAGTCATGATCCCGTAAACATACTTTGCATTTGGAAACAGAGCGGGAATCAGTCCGTACCAATTGCTCAAATTCATACATTTGGTGCGTATTGTGTCCGCTAGCTCAGGGTTAGGTGTAAGCAGCTTCAACATTGCAGCACGGACGGAAGGGACAGTGATACGGTTGCTCAAGACACCATCTTCTATATCGGCAACAATCTCCTCCCAGACTTGTTCGAAAGTTCTAAACGCGTGGACAAGACCGTGAGCGAAAGGAGCAAATACATATTGAACTTGGTCTCTGAAGAGAATCCCTGATAAGAGATGACAATACAAGGCTTGATGGACATCAGGACTGAAGATAACTTCATCGGGGCTACAGCAAAGGGATTGAATTGATTTCATCCCGGCTTTGAAATTAGGATTACGGTAAACGTTTGTGGTAGCAGTTCCAATAAGAACACCTCCCTCTGATATGTACTGCTTGCTGCTGAATATGAATTGCAAAGCTCTCCCATTTTCATCGATTGGGAATTCTCTGTACAACAAACAATCAAAATGTTGAAAATAAAAATCCATTTTTAAAGACATTATAGAGACTCTCTGTTCATCACAATGGATGGAACAGAGAAAAGTAGTGGGGGAACATGATGGCACTAAACCTGTTTCTGAAGGCAAAAGCAGTGCGAAACAGTTGTAGTGTGTTTTCCATCAACTCATCAGTGAAAGGAACAAACTTTGGACGGCCTTGGCTAGTTCCAGAGCTGTGAAATGAAACAGATTTTCATTTCAGAGAAACAAAACATGATGGATGATAAAAGCAAAAAGAAGCAATCTTAAGAACCTTAAGGAAATGGCTGGAACGGGGTGGGCAGTGAGGATAGGGGAAGTGTCACCATCAACCATTCTTTTGATGTAAGGCTCTAAATCAACGTCAGTGACTAATGGAACCAATGATTTGAAAGCTTCTTCTGGGTCTGTTGTGGTGTTCCCATGGAGTCCAAAGTTTCTCAAGTAGCTCACGGATTTGTTCTTTAGTAGAATCTCTTTGAGGGTTTGTTTCTGGACTTGATCTGCGTTTCTTGTCATTTCCTCGAAGTCGAGGATGACTCTCTTCATGTCGAAAGTTTCAACCTTCTCCAACATCCTAAAGTAGCAAAAGGGAAAAAAGTAAGCAGATTCTGACAGATTTGCAGATAGCTAAGAGAAGGAGAGAGAGAGAGGGAATATAAGAAGAAGGATAAAAACTAAAGCTCTTTATGTGTGAAAGAAAGAATCCACGAAACGGTTTTGCGGGATCTACGCATACTCTTTTGTAAGTATCAAAACAGAATGAGCACACGAATCTGATGACTCATTCTTTCACCTATGGAGTCGAAATTAAGGAAGAAGAGGAATCATGAATGGACAATAAGTCAAGATTCCATCTGAGCAAAAGAGGAGAGAAAGAACATAAAAAAGTCAACGACGGAAGAAATCACAAGTGTTTATCTTGATCAGACGAGACGAATTATGCAGAAATTTGGATTCTTGCGGCTTAAACTTCCCGATTAAGGAGTGAGACTGAGAGAGAGAAGAGTACCTTGTTATGTTGCTTCCAGCTCTCTGTAGCTTTTTAGTGGAGGATATATAGAGAGAGAGAAGAGAAAGTTGAGTGGTTTTGGAAAGTCAGATAAACTGTTAATTTATATATATAGAGAGAGAGAGAGGAGGAGGAGGATTAACAAAGGACGGAGGAGGAGAAGAAGAAGAAAAGTTTTGATATTTTGAAGGCGACGGATTAGTGAAAGCCGTTACTGAGTCTCGCCGACGCCTATCGTTTTTTTATAATTTTTTTCCGACCAAACAGTCTTGTTTTTGTTTTCTTCACATAAATTGGTCCAAACCATAAATGATGTATTACGAAATTTTCATTACTTCTAAAGCGATATTCACCACAAAGACACGACAAATTTTGCCTAGTCCCCTATTTTTAGGATGAACTAGGCTTTTTTTTATATATAATTTTGTAATATAAGCCATTTATATCATCTCTAAATTAAACTCAAATATTTCACTATTTCTTGGGAATTTTGTGTGCTAGATTGAGGTCTTCTCGACCCTTTCATATGTTCATTAAATATAACAACTTAGCCGATTAAAATTACTATAGTGTCACGTAAATATCCATAAATCTCTTTTTTTTTTATCGTCAATATCCATAAATCTTCAGTATATTCTTGATAATAGGAAATTTTCAGATAAAGCCAACATTGTTTTTCATAGGGCTTTGCTTGGACCCTAATTTTTATGATTCAATACAATGAACAGATTATATGCATCTTGATGTGGACAAATTACATTAAAAACGTACTATCGTTTCTAATATTTTTAAAACATTATTATAGGTAAAGCCAAACTTTTGTTATGTGTTTTAGTTTAACGACAAAATTAAAGGCATCAATCACTATTGCAGTTTTAACGATTATTGTTTCCTCCTAAAAATAAAATTAATCAAAAATCCAATATTGTTATTCTTTGCAGGGTTATAATATTTTGTCGGAGACGTATAACTAAAAAATTATAAATTTTTCTAATTGGATTATAGTAGCTAGTAGTGATAAAACCAGTTGGGTTTGAGCATTTTTAACTTAATATTCTATTTTAAAAAATCAGAATGGCACTAAAAATTGAGTGTGTATTACGTACTTTAAAATATTGCATATTTTCTCCCTTTTAAGGTTTAAGATAAAGTGAAGTTTTAAGTAAACTATATTTTTTTTCTGCCATAACTTGTACTGGTGTTGATCCGCGCTGTGCGCAGAGTAATCTATTATATTAAAATAGATTAATTTTTATTTGAAATTAATATTAACATTTAACTAGATATTATGTGTATCAAATATATATCTAAATATATGTAGTTTTTTTTTTACTTATTAAATATCTAATAATTGGTTTAATTATGATTTTTTTAAATAATTTTTTTAGTGTCTCTGGTTTAATAGAATAGAAGATTGATTAAGTAAACTTTTTAAAAATAAAATTTAGGATATGTTCTTAGCTTCTATACTTTAGATTTAGATTGTATAAAAGATAAAGACGAAAGCGCTTTTATAATGGCGACACGTGAGAGGTGCGTGACCACTTATTTAATCTCTTCTTTTATTATTTTCCGCGGTCACGTTCTTTACGTTTTCGTTAATTCCGCCCCAAATGTTTCATGAAATTGCAAAAGATGCCTTATATTAGTACTATTACCATTACGTGTTCCCTCGCCATTTCCTAAAAGATCCAATTTTAAAATGAACCAAAATCTATTACATTAGTGACGCATTAATCATGTTCACTTTAACTTCTTTTTTTGTTGTTCTTATCGTTTCTCACAGCAACTATAGATGTGTTAGTTTACAAAAAAAAACTATAGATGTGTTTTTATTTTTGTTAAATTACAGTAACCTTAGATCACACGTTCAAGTTATTTTACTTATACAACATCTGCTACTCTTATCATATACGATGCGATAAAAAAAACACGATAAACGATATCTATTAGGTTTGTAACTGTCATCGCTAATTATAATTAGATTGATAATAATACGTCACAAAATTTGTGTAATCATATATGACGGTGTTCAGCTTTTGAGTTGTACGAGTACACAACCGTCCTCGCGTTCCATGCAGGATGGATATAACATACAATACAATACAATACAAGATTAGTGTTTTATGATAAGACGAATAAGCAAACGACAAACTATATTTAGTTTCTTCAATAAACAAACGCTAGCTATTATAGTAATTATACATGTAATGATGTCTCCATGCATTTTGTCAATAGTTCATCGAATATTTTTGACCATATATAGTGTGGTCCTATATGGATGTTAACTTATATTACGCTGTCTCGTTTAATACACCTCCAAATTTTATATTGTTTAGCTTTACAAGTAGCCAATTAAATCAGACATTAGGTAACCAATAATCACGCGATGCGAGCCATTATTTTTCTTGCGTTACGTCCTGATAGCTTTAAAATCCTTTCTTTTTAACATACACACACATATATATATATATATATATATATATATATATATATATAGAAAGTACGAGAACTTTANCATTTTCTTTTACCATATCAAAATCATCACAAAAAAGGCTCTTACTTAACTGAAATAATGCTTGAAATTTGCATAGTTTCATGAATGAAGCACGTATATATACCTAGTGAAAATTCACGCGCGTATCAAATGATTTTTCCTGATACTTTTGACATCTTTTACTCGTTAAACACTTTTTGATCTGCTTCTACAAATAAAGGAAAAATTAAATGGACCCTCTAAATCACTTGACCATATTCTAGCTATTATTAGTTATCACCTGTTAGTTAAAGAAACTTACCAGATTTTATTTAACAAAATCTAATCTAAAGTTACTCTTAGTGTGTGATAAGGTTTGCAAAGTTACTCTTAGATACTATTTAACACAATCTAAGCCATTTTATTTAACATGCGCGTCTATATATAATCGTAGGATGAAAAATAAATAAAATGATGAAATAAATTACTGTCATAATAATGGAAAGTGTGTCATAACTCATTACTGGCTAGTGTGTGATAAGTGACCAAAAATGGCTTTTGCGAAAACGACACATATCATATTATTACGCGATTCCATATCCGGCAGTTTTTTATAATCGCTAGTCATCAATTTAACTTTTGAAAGCCATGAAGTAGAAGAAGACCCCATGCCTCGTGTGAACATCTTTCCACTTCGACGGCTAGCCTAAATTTTTTAAGATTTAACGCTTTCGTCGACATTGAAGATTTAGGTTTTTTTCATATAATAGTGCTCTTTCGAAGAAAAAGAATAAAGTTAATTTATAAAGCTGTAACTACGTGGGCAACCGACCATGGAGAGGAAAGATACGACCTCGTTTTGAAATTTGGGCCCCAAGAATTGTATTTATGTTTTGTATAGATTAACTGGGCCCATAATATCGCCTAACTGGATGGTTAACCAGAAAATACGTATCAAGAAAATGGAGGAATAAGGGCAAATGTTTTGCATCTCTGAGCAATAAATATAATATCTAATTTTTATATTTTGGGGCTCCATTTTCATCTCCCATATCTTCCAAATTCTCACTTTTGTTGTGACTTTGTGATATTTTCTACAAAGGTTTTTCATCTCTGTCGACTTAATATATGTAACCTTTCGGAAGTAATGAACTTAACCATATATAGAAAAAAAAGAACCCCTAGAAATTTTCTGAAATAATATAATACCTTGGAGAAAGTCATATGCTCCAAGACCTCCTTTTCTCTTTATATATATATGCTCCGACAACGATTACATAAAATTCAAAGCTATGGGAACAGACTTGTACAGTTAGTTATACGCCTCTTATCATTACATGTTGATGCCGACCAAATCTGAATCATATCTCAAAGAATCCCACAAAGTTTATCTCCCATAATCTCATTTCTAGAAGAATTACAGGAATCTTCCACTTTATGCTTCCGCTAGATTCGGTTTTTTTTTTTCTCCTACACCATGGTCATACATAGGATCATAATTCCCAGGACAAAAACACGTCGCTTCCACCTCAAAAAAGAGACAAAGTTGTCAAACAAGTTTTAGCAGCTTCATGTTTCCAGTTGAATTTGCAGCTACAAGCATATTCGACTTTTTTCTCCAACAAACGCTTGACACAAACTGTCCATTGTCATCAAAGTATTCGTTTCCCGAAATTGGATCTACAGACCCAAACTTGTATGAAGTCATTGGCATTGGTAAGGATCTGTAGTAACTATATACCTGAGATGCAAAAATGACGAGTAAACAAGAGTGGGTTCTTTAAGTAAGTTATAACTATAACATTACCGATTGATAATAATATAAGCTAGTTTTATAAACCAGAGTATGCACAATTGACATAAATGATATTACCTAAGAGCATCTAGAATTGAGCATCTAAAGGCTGAAACTTTGTTTTATGATGATTTGATAAATACCTCATTCGTCTCTGAACCACATGCTATGCATCCATCCAGGACCGATAATCCAACAAAATTCTGTATTCAGGTCAGAGACTAGGAATATTAACCAGCTAAAGGTTTATAAAAGTTGATTGGAAAATCAAAACAGTTTGGGACTAACCTTCTGATTGGTATGTCCTTTATACGTTAATGAACAAGCACCCGAAGATAAACCAGTTGAATTTGTCTTGTTAAGACTCCATAGCTTGAGAGAGTTATCAGTGGAAGCAGAAACAACTGTCTCTGAATCCATGAATTTAACATAGCTAACAGCTTTCTCGTGGCTAGCCAATGTGCACCAAGGAGTTTTGACATACCGAAGATCATAGCAATAGACCTTGTAATCAGCTGACCCAAATGCCATTAAGTGATTGGAATAGCCAGAGAATTGCACACAACATACATTTGCTGGACTCCAAATTGTGCCTAATGACCGTTTCTGCAGAGCCACCAGAAAGAATATAAGTCCCATTGTGTTTGGTTGAATACCGGTAGGTCTTAACATAGAATCATACTTTCTTGAGCCATATACTGATTTAGAGTAAACAAAACGACAGGCCGAGCAACTTAGCATAAAAGTCCTTGCAATATGAAGAGAAATGGGGAAGAGACGTGCCTCGTTTATGCTCCAAAGCTTCACTGAACAGTCATCGCTTCCACTGACAAATTTTGTTGGGTCGGATGGAGAAAAATCAACTGACCAGGCTCTCTTCTGGTGTTCTGTGTACTGCGAAAATCCTTGTCCAGTCCCGGCATCCCATATCTGCATTCATCAAGCACTATACATAAAGAAAACGTTAAACGAAAACCATGACTTGTGCATTTTGACAGTCACATAGGCACTATCACAAGATTAGCATGTTAAAAAAAAAAGCACAAAAGGCTAGTCGTAAAAAAGATTCCGCACTTGATAAAGATAGGAGAAACTATTATTACAATTCCATAGGCACCTGAACTACACCATCATAGTCAGTCGAGGCTAGGTAGTTTTTGATGTAACTATTCCAGCAAACACAGCTCAATTTTGATTTGTTGACCATCTCTACGAGTGGATAATGAACACCGACAGATTCATTCATAAATGCATTGAAGTCAAAAATCTTGATTTTCTTTGAGATCCCAGCTGCTGCTATGTGTTCCTCATCAGGGTCAAAACTCAATGAGCAGACCACACTTGCAGAATTTAAAAGGTCTCCACTTCTTATTGTCCCACAAGTTTCAAACTTGCTATACCGAGCAAACTTGCACAACCCCTCAAAAAACACTTCCACTTGATCTGAAGATTTTCCTTTGGTTTTTGCGTCCTGACTCTCATGTTGGTTTTCAGACCACCTGTCCCTATCTTTTAATAGGGCTCTGTCAGAACGGGCACAAGCAGCAGAATCTGATAATTTCAGTTGTGATCTCATGAAAAAATATGCATCTTCAAGTTGACGGATATTACTCATCAGCCTTGCTGTATTAGCCGTTGGTACAAACAAGGCACCAGAAGTAGTTGTACAGCACCCATCTGGGGTAGATGATTGCGCTCTTCTCTCAGTAGCTCCATGAGATCTAACCAGAGATGCTTTTGAAGAATATCTTCGCTCAGCCTCCTTAATATCATCCTCCAAGGTATGGATGTCTTTCAAGAGCTTATAAGCATTTTTCTGCTTTTGCTCTTCTAGCGAAGATAAGAAATGAAGTAACAGCTCAGATATCTCCTCATCAGCAGCAGTAGATATAACGGAATCATCCTCGCATATCAACTCAGACATTAGTATTTCTCTGACACAGAAAAAGAAGAGATTGAGAACAGAGAAAGAAACAACAAGTTAATTCACACTCGGACTGCCATGCTATCTTCTCAAAACCGGGGGAAACTATTAAATAAAATTGAAGGTATCCGGCAAAGATATAATGTATATAAGCTAATGGAAGCAAAAATATGTCCATAATCCACGCATTCGTCTTTGCACTACTTCTAGCAAATAACCCACATGAATTATATAAGAGTAGCACTCAGCTAAATACCTAGCTGCTGGTCGGGAGGAGGGTTCAGGATGTAAAAGCCAAAGACAAAATCCAGCTTCCTTCGGGTATCTTGAGAGAAATGTTGGTGGGAGAATACGATGACGCAAATCAGCCATCATTGCAGCATGCATCTCACTTGACCCGCATTCGCATAGCAGCTGAAACAACCAAACTCATATTAGCGATGTCAGTGAGCATCTTCACGTGTACAACAAGGAAACAAAAAACTGACAATTTCTCGGGTTCAAGGTGAAGCGCCACCAAGCAATTTCGCAAAATAAAAGACTGACGAAAAGAAATACACAACCCATGGACAAAAAACGAAAGAAAGAAAAACAGATATGCCGTAATATGGGAAAACGTAAATGCAAGGAAATGTTACAATCCTTTGTGGAAGTAAAAACATCCCAAGCAAACTAAAAGCCTTAGCACAGAATATAAACCTGCAAGTGTCCATACCTCAAATAGAAGAACACCAAGGGCATATATGTTTGATTTTTCTCCCATATCTTCTCCATTTATCTCCTCTGGACAAGTATACCATTGCTCTTCTAGCCAAGTGGACATAAACTGTTTTCTCGCCAATGGAGACACACCTAAATCATTTTTATAATTTTGCTGTCGAAGTTCACAACTGTCTGGATTACATGCATCAACCACATTTAAATCAATCACATGGCTTTTTCTTTTGAAAGGTCTCCCAATTGAAGTGGCCTGAATTTGATTTCCTGGTGAATGCACATGCAAGTCCATTTTTCTTTTCTTCAAATCCCTACCTACAACAGATGAATCCTGAACCACGGGCCTCCTCCTATTCAAATCTTCGTCAACATCTGGGTCCAAATCGCACTTTCCAAAAGTACCAATATATCTAAGTTTTTTCGATGGGGCTAAACTGAAAAGGGATGGCCTCAAGTCCAGCAAGAATAATCCTTGCGAGTGGGCTGAGTCAACCAATTCCACCAGCTGCCTAAATAGACAAAGACAATGTCGTTTCTCTCGTTTACCATAACTTGACCGAAGAAAATCCCTCAAACTGATTCCAGAAGAACATTTAGTTCGATTCCCATCGCCGTACGATACAGTACCATTTCTTTTGGGGCTTGATTTTAGAGTTAACATATCATGAGGAGTAGGCGGCTTGCTACTAATCAACATTTTTTCCTGGCTACCTATATCTTGATCACAGACAGATTCGGGTGCGGTTTCCTGGTTTTTTCCTGCAACCGCTTTCCCCTTCATAGCTCTTCTAAGTACCATCTGAGAAAAACCCGAAGAACTTAAGTGGACACCTTCGCTGATTAATGCAGGAGCATTCATAATACTGTTTTCACCACCAGCTGCTCTTAGACGTCCAGAAAAGGCTTCAAGAGTCTGATTGCTCCTCCTAGCCATAAACGGTTTCAGGTTTTGCCTTTCGGAAGGAGCTCCTGCAAGTTGTTGTCTGATTTTTGACAACATTTGATCCATGTCGCGAGGTTGGGAATCAAGATCCGTATCTGCTGCCCTAAAAGCAGACCCTCTAGCCATACGATAGAGATGTTCGAACTTCCCAGCCCTAGAACTATCCATAATATTATTATTATTATTACTACTCCCTTGAACTATCCTAAAATTCCCCAATGTCAACTCTTCAACAGAGATCTTTGCTCCTGCAGACTCCTCCGGAGACTTGTTTATGTCTACATTCCCGTGAGCTGAGCTCCCAGGACAGTCGCACCTCAAAGAATCGTTTCCAGTTTCAGATTCAGTCACCATATGAAGACCATCAAGCATGCAAGGAACATCATCGACGCATCCTTTCGATTGTAAGTTGTTACTCGCCACCGTTTCTTCGCCGACTCTATCCATAACATCTACTCACATTCATTCCTCGCATCAGCACAGGTAGTAACAATTATCTACAGCTTCCATGCCCTAAGCATAACGATATACAAATAAAAACAATCGAATCGCATCAGAATCAAACCGACAAAAACAAAAAGAAGAAACCCTAGCTACTGAACTCTCCGAAATGTATGCATGTTCAGTTCCTGATCTTGAGAAGCAAATTTCAAAATCATCAGCATCATCATCAGCTTAGTAATCTCAAGGATCTAATTAGAAGGAAAACGACGATTATGTGTAGTTTCAGCAACCGAAGAACCAATCATGAAACTGCGGGAAACGAAATATACAGTAAAATCAAATCGCTTACATCGAAAATGAGTTTTCAGATACCGAGAGAGATCACCGGCAGACCAAACAGCGAGGCGGTGAGGCATGTGGAGAAGAAACTTGAAGAAATCAATTCAAAATTCATACAGAGAGGAGACGGAAGAAGAAGAAGGAAGGTGAGGCTGTAAACTTGCCATATTTGATAAACTACTTCGAGGAGAAAAAATCTTCTCGAAACACAATGAATCTCAATTACAAGAAACTCGCATCATTCGATCTTCATTCCATATTTTTTCCAATTTTTTAAAATAAATTATTATAATATTAATACATTTAGGCTTGAAGCCCCATATAATAATCGAATGCTTTTTCTTTATTCTGGCGGACAAATTTTCCAACATTATTTTATTTAATATTTTTATATCACTTTATGGAAAAAAGAGAAAGATTTTTTGCTTCTGGCTGCCCAATTATTATTTCGCTGGTTCAAGTAAAGAGATTACGAGATTACGTTGATTAATTATTTTTAAAAAAAATTAGCGAGACATCAGCTAAAGAAACGGTGCTGTTTTAGGTGTTATTTACGGTAAATGCCACTCCCACCACGTGTGGTTGTAGTGGCAGGGTTGGTAAATAAGTGGAAGAGTGGAAGGGTACTAAAAATGTTGCATGGGGGGATATTTGTTTTAAGAGGAGGAGATTAAAACACGTCATCATCGCTTAATCTACTCGCCAATCGAGGAGGGTTCCACCACGTGAAAGATGTGGAGATTAATAAGCCACGACCTCTTTACATCATACCATTAAATTAATTATATAATCCTAAGCTATAAAATTAACAGTTTTTTAGGCATTTGTCTATTTTCATCCTTTATGGGCTTTTTCGTTCGGCCCATTAGGACGTCAAATTTACATTCTTACCAAAATTGAGTATAGATTATTAGAAATCGTAGACTGTAGTAAAATATGTTGAAAAAACAATCACCACAGTTCAATAACTTACATAGAACATCATACAACAAACAAAAATCTACCAGAGAAGAAAATAAAAAACAAAACACTCTCTACACGTTCCACCTCAATAGTATATAGAAAGTGTAGAAACTTAAAACACGAAAAAGTAAATTAAGGAAATGTATATCTACAGTAGAGTTATATATATATATATATATATTCATAAGAATGTTAGATCACTGATATCTTCCTTCCTTCTTCGTCACTGCAGATTCACCCTGCAATGTTTATGATAATCTCATTATATACTCAACAAAATAGTGAGATATTTTCGATGAAATTAACATACAAAACCAAAAATTTAAGTACCATTTAAGTGTGTTAAGGATGCATTTAGGTGAATTGGTATCAAGCTTGTTCAAGCTAACGCCGCCGCATCTTAAATTAACAGCGAGCATTCCGATCTTAATTCCGCCGACGCCTAATCCCACTTTGGTCTTGGCAACAACATTAATCACCAAATCTTTGCTTTGAAACTTGGCAGCGAGTCTCTTAGCCAATCCTCTCTCTACGAGCTGGTTATTCACCGTCGTCTCCAGTTTCACGCTTGTTGAGTTCTTCGGGCCTTGTCGGAATCCGTTCACCGTCGTCTTCCCCATTCCCGTCTCGTCGTTTCCTTGCCCAATGCTCATCTCCACGTTGGTGTTTCCGTAGTAGAAAACGAGTTTGGAGTTAGGATTCTTCATCTCAACGCGAGCTACGGTGGTGGCAGAGAGGGAAGCGCCGTCGGGATCGTCGGCGAGTTTGAATCCGTCGAGACGGAAGGAAGAGAGGCTGAAGGCAGGGAGTTTGGGGTCGAACCAGAGGTAGAAAATGGCGGTTCCGACCAAGAAGAGGAAGATGAAGAGGACAAGAGTGACGCAGACGCAACAACAACAGAGACGACAACAGCTTCTGCGTTTTTTCGTAGGTCGGAAAGGAGGAGGCATGGGGGCGGTTTTTCTCATAGGGGGCGATGGTCTGGATGCAGAGGGAGGAGGAGGAGGAGGAGTGGCCATGTTTGGATCTCTGTAACCAGGTGGCTTCTGAAGAACAGGGTTCCTCGGATAATCTGCCATTGATCCGAATCCAAGATAATCGGATCAAGAAACAGAGCCTGAATCGAGAGAAGGAGGATTTAATCTCTGATGACGAGTCTTGAAATGGAGAGAGAGAGAGAATGATGATTGCAGAGATAGAAACTTGTTTCCAAAGAGAGAGAGATAGAGTTTGTGCTGTGTTGTGTTGTCGCTTGATGAGACGTGAGGAAGAGAATTCGTTTGAAGCCGATACTCACGCCCGCCGTTTTTTTATGCTGACGTGGTCCCTCTTTTTTCTCTTCTTCCTACGTTTTATCTTTCTTTTTTCTTTAATAACAAACCTCTTTTCAGATATCGACCTAAAGTTTTTTTTTTGTTGCAATCAAGTTTTATATTACAAAACAAAATTAACCTAAATCAACGAAACCATATATAATTAACTTTTTTGTCGCATATCATAATTGGATAATAAACATGGATTATCTAAAAATGTTCCTACGTAAGTTTACCAAAATAATAAATAAGAAAATTCTCTGAGGACTGTTTGCAATTTTTATAAGCAGAAGATAAATTTACAAAGGCGTGAGAATTGGAAGGTCTATTCTGCAATAAAGAAGAGAAGAAGGGTTAAAATTGTGAAAACAGAAACGGAATAGAACTACGACTAGTACTTAGGGTTTTCTTTATCGTTAGCTGCCGTCGTCGTCGTCTTCTTCCAAATCCGTTTCTTGTAGAAAGTTTTTGGGGGAAGATGAGGCCGATTTTGATGAAGGGACATGAACGTCCATTGACATTTCTCAAGTACAACAGAGATGGAGATCTGCTTTTCTCCTGCGCCAAGGACCATACTCCCACCGTCTGGTTCGCTGACAATGGCCAGCGCCTTGGAACCTACCGTGGCCACAATGGTGCTGTTTGGTGTTGTGATGTCTCCAGTAAGTGTTTCAAATTTTCCTTCAGCTTCCTTTGAAGTCTTGTGTGGATTATTGAATGTGGAAATCCTTTTTGATTTTTGTTTAGGAGACTCGTCGAGATTGATTACTGGCAGTGCTGATCAGACTGCAAAGCTGTGGGATGTTGAATCTGGACAACAATTGTTCACTTTCAAATTTGGTTCTCCGGCGAGGTCTGTCGATTTCTCTGTTGGAGATAAGCTTGCTCTCATTACCACTGATCCCTTCATGGATCGTACCTCTGCAATTCATGTGAAACGAATTGCTGAAGATCCCCAAGACCGTAAGTTATGGTTCTTGGTGTGAATCTGCTTTAAGTTTTTGTAGCCTTGTATGTGTAAACGGAGTTTGTTTTGATGCTAATGGTGTAGAGATTGGTGATTCTGTGCTTATCCTTCAAAGTCCTGAGGGAAGGAAGAGGATAAACAGAGCTGTTTGGGGACCTTTGAACCGGACTATTGTTAGCGGTGGTGAAGATGCCGTAATCAGGATCTGGGATGCGGAGGTAATTTCAGAGATAATTCTTTGTCTATCAATTTCACTTTCAAAGCTATTAGTTTTTTTGTTTAACCTATGTCCTGCTTCTGCCACCACCATTGTTGTTAGACTGGGAAATTGCTCAAGGAAACAAATGAGGAAGTGGGTCACAAGAAGACCATTACTTCCCTCTCTAAATCAGCTGATGATTCTCACTTCCTTACCGGTTCACTCGACAAAACTGCAAAGGTATCTGTTGCTTTCCTTTTTCTTCTATCCTTTGTTTCAAAGCTGTATAGGATGTATGTGTATATAGATGGAGAAACTACTGATAGAGTGTTGTCTTTTTTGTTTTTGTTGTTGATTCTTTCAGTTGTGGGACATGAGAACGCTGACGCTTATCAAGACTTACACTACAGGGGTGCCCGTAAATGCTGTTTCCATGTCTCCACTTATCGACCACGTATGCACCTGATACATCATTTGCTTCAAATTTGATTTCCAAAATCAACAAGTCATGATGTTGTCTTTGTGAACGTATCTTCTCTCTCTCTCTTTCAGGTTGTGCTTGGAGGTGGTCAAGATGCATCAGCTGTAACTACTACTGATCATCGTGCTGGAAAGTTTGAAGCTAAATTTTATCACAAGGTTAGTAGTGGCAAGTGGCAACAAATAAGAGTCTTTGTACTTGAGAAGTTGTAGCCTGGAAAACATATATGTAACTGAGTATTATCGTGTTTGTATAATATATAGATTCTGCAAGAGGAACTAGGTGGTGTGAAAGGTCATTTTGGACCTATAAATGCTTTGGCATTCAATCCTGATGGGAGGAGGTAAAACTATAATCAATATTTGATTGATTCTCTCGCATTATGAGTTTATGTTTTTGGCTTTGTTGCTGAGTTTGTGAAATGTAATTTTCAGTTTCTCGAGTGGAGGAGAGGACGGTTACGTGAGATTGCATCACTTTGACTCAGACTACTTCAGCATCAAGATTTAGAAGTCTTCTCAAATTCAGCATCAAGATTTAGATCTCTCTTGAAAAAAATCTTTCTCAATCCAGATTTTGTTTTCCCGCCTCCTTTTTTATAACGTTGTCATGTTTTTATATACTGTACCGGTGATATTAAATTATGAAGCTTTTGAATTTTGTCAAATTTTTAGTGTGCAAAGACCACTATATTCATAGAAAATTGCGATGTTATGCGTGTTTTAAAGAATGACCATTGTATTTTACATTCTTCTAAAAGAGGAAGAAAAATTAAGTTAAGATTGTACATAAACCCTTAAAACTATTAACAAAAGCTTACGCAAAGCAACAACACCAAGCTCTGAGAGTACATAATGTGGAGTCGAAATGCAAGCAACAATGGAAGCCATTTATAAAACGACAAAAGCTTCTATATTAACAATAACCACAACACCAAAAACTTCTCTTTCTTCTTCTCTCTCTCAAATATTGAGAGATCAATCATCTATATATATGTCTCTCTACTTATACTATCTCTATCAGACCTACTTGTTTACTTTGTTTAAGTTGACAAATTAAGTAGCAACCGATACCCGATCAGATCAGCCCGCAGCTACAGCATCAGCTCTAGGCTTCGTATGGAGCAGCTGATGTAATTTGCTAGTTGAGTTAGAATCATTGTCTCCTTGGTTCTTGTTCTCCTCTCCAGCTCCCGAGTTCTTAACTTTATATGATATATTCCCGGAGACTCTCTTTTCGGATTCCGAGCTTCTCAGTTTGTCCTAGAACCCATACGGAAACTCGCCATTTTCAAGAAAATGATATTGCATCGAGGAGGATCGTTGGTTAGCTAAAAAGCTTAGTTACTCACCAGCAAGGTTGCATTAGCCCCTCTCAATTTATCAGATTTCTCGCTCAGTTGGTTTAGTTCAGATCTTAATGCCAGGTTTTCTGCTGTCAAGGCTTCAACTTTCCGAGCAAGTTCTTCGGTCTCGGCCTAGAACACGGAAACATAAAAGCTTTACTAGCTTTCTAAATGTTCAGAATCAAAAGAGTTTCTCTTTCTCATTTACCTGTTTCCTTAATCTTGATCTTCTAGCAGATTCTCTATTAGACTGTTTTCTTCGCTCCCGTTTCAGTTCTCTCTCGTTCTGGAGAAAAGGAAAAGGATACTTGTGAGGGAAAAGCGGAACAACGTAAGCTCGTAAAACAGATAAATGGAGGATCAAAATAAAGTCACAGGGTACCTGAAGCCAAGTTTCAGGAGGAACAATGGCTAAAGATTGTGACACAAATGGGTTGGAATTTCCACTTACACCGGGAGAGACCACAGCTCCAGCTCCTTGAACAGGTTTTATATCACCACTTGCCGGGGAACCAGAGCGAAATGAGCTCGATTGAAATAATTGTTTCCCATCTGCAAAAAGAAAATTCAGATGAAAGATCCAATAAAACGTAACACTGACACCAAATCTATATAACGCATGAAAAAAGGTTATACACCTTTTGTTGGAGATCCCTCTCGACTTCTTTTAAGTTTCGGCTCATCTGTCTGAAAATATGCAAAAGAGTTTACATATGTTTTAGATCATGAATGCTTTGTTTTAGGCAACGCGTACGAAAACAAAAGATAGCCAGAAATGAGAAACTCTACCCCAGTCGTATTCCCATCACTTCCATCAGTTGAACCTTCGGTTTCTGAGCTGGTCCGCGAGCTTTTATGTTTGCTTGAATTCTTTTCAGGATCTCCATTCCCTAGAGACATGGCAAGCCCATCAAACTCTTTTAGCTTCTTCATCAGTCCATTGTCTGTGTTCCCTGTAGATTTGGTAGGAGTGTTGATGCTCAAATGCGTCGTCCCCGGCTGTGATTTATAGGAGAACCCATTAAGAGTTTTATTACAGCGATGAAAACTACTTCTCAATCCATGATGAACTAAACTAGCCATAACACTCACAGTTGTTAAAGGTGGAACCTTTTGACCTTGAGGTTGTGATCCCTATCACAAAAGATGATCACTTAATTTTCCAATAAAAGGTTTCAAAGGAATTAGTCACAAACCGAATTATTACAATGGGAATGGCGGGATGAGCGTAAACTCCTCCATGCGGATAAACAGCTGTAAACGGCGGTGCTCCGTATGGTGACATCATATGCTAGAAGATTTAACACAAAAAAGAAGAAAAAGGGATGAATCATGGCCATAAAGTTTCCATATTTGCACAAGATGATTCTGTTTTTGAGTTAACGACTACCTGAGGATTCCATATGTAAGGAGGAGGATGACCACCGGATGCAGCCATGGCTGAATTGTAATAAGGAGGCATTGCAACTCTTGGGCCATAATAAGCCTATCAAGTAACAAATCACACAACATCAAGGATCCATTCATCATCATCATAATGGAATATCATAACATTATTACAAAACTGGAGAGTAGTAGTAATAAAAGACTAACCTGCATAGCTGCCCAATCAGGATGGACATGATTATTAGTTTGATCCTGTCAAGAAACAAGAACATTAGTTTGACTTTGAAAACAAGAGCATTGACTTATAGAATTATGGTTTGAAACAGTACCAGAGGTGAAGTTGGTTGATCTGATTTGGTAGCCTTAGGCTCCTCACTATTTACCATGCTTTAAAAGTAATTCTCACAGAACGAGAAGAACAATGGCTCTTTCTGCAAAATCAAAGGGATGAGAAGGAGAAACAGAGAGTGGTAGAAAAAGTGTTTCTCTCATCAATCCTACCTATGCTCAGAAAACTTTATGGAAGACAAAAGGGAATCGCTAAAAACTGACAATTCTACCCCTGAAACCATCACATGCACAAAGAAGCTGTGTTCATGATTCTTCTCACTGCTTTTTAATTCGATTTTTGATGTTTATGTTTGAGTTCAAAAGGAAACGATCACAAACAAGACGATAAAAACGTAATCTTTAAAACAGATCCAATGAAATGATGGAGAATCCAAATCATAAACTATGAGACTAAAACAATCTCTTTGTGTAATATAATACCTTCAAGAATCCGAAAGGTTCTGAAAACGGAAGCAGCTTTAACAGAGGGAAACCCAAATCACGACTTCGAAACCTAAACAGCAATGAAACGCATTTTCATCTCTCTCTCTCTCTCTAAAAACCAGAGCGAAAAAGAGCAGTTTTTTTTGTTAAACGGAGAGAGGACGAGAGAAGAGAGAGAGAAAAAAACGGAGACCACGTCATCAAACACGTGTCATTCGAGCGTAAAGTAGGGTGGTGTTTTGATGAGTTGGCTCATCGTGTTTAGTGTCAGCCGTTCTCATATCACCTCACCGTGCACGTGTTCGATTATGACTCGCTCTACTCATCGTCCTCCCTCTTTTCTTTAATTAAAACTCGATTTACTGTCTATAATCCTCTTCAAATCCCTAATCACATCACTAAAAAGCATGTTCAACATTATACATCTCTCTAAATAGTTTATCAATTCGTATATATTTTAAAATATTTGGATGCTTGAAAAATTGGTAGGAGAAAAGGTGATTGTGGTAAATAAACTTTTGACTATTTAGCATCTCCGACGCGGAGAGCACTGATGTCCACCACACTAAAGATCTTGACCGTCCATTTTCACCACCTATTCATATCTTCCAAAAAGTGCCACGTGTTTTTATTTTCCCTTTTTATTATAAAAATCAAAAGATCTGGACCCACAGTCCCGACAAGTGGTTCGAATCTAACGGATGGGATAAAGCCACGGCATCTAGAGGTTAAAGCACAGAGAGACCAGCGCATAATACAATCTAAAACCACGTCATAGCTAAATCTGGACCGTCAATTCTTGGTTTGAATGATCTAACGGTGATGCCGCTTCAATACTATAATACAGCTCGAGTTACCTGACGTGGCAATAAATATAGTAATGGGAAATAAGAATAATTATTGCTACATGGAGCCCAGCTGAAAAGGAGATCTGAATCGTACGTGTCCTCGACATAGTAGTCTTATGTGGGCCATCATGTGACGTGGAGCCGCGTTGTTTGAACATTGAATGTAGAAAGTCTTTATAAACGTAGACCACATAGAGGCCCAACTTGATTTCAAAGCCTAAGCCAAGTACAAACACACAAATTACAGACGAAGACATTCGTTCTGTGGTTAGAGAGACTTTAGATCTGCTACATAATAAACACATAACATAGACTTTATAAATGGCGTGATCGACAAAGAGAGTGTTGAGAGAAAATGATCAGTGAAGGTCTGTGGATCTTTTAATGGTGAGCTCGGCTCGTAGATGTAGAATGCCATTGATGAAGTATGGACTGTCCTCCGACATAAACGAGTTCCAATTTATCCCGAAAAGGTTTCTGTAACCAACCGCCTTCCCGCCCGTGAAGACGTAGTTCCCTTTGTATTTGCTTACGAAATCCTGCTCTGGTTTCTGTCTAACTGCAAATTCATAGTCCACTCCAAAACTCACTGCTCCTTTCTCTTGCATCCCAAGGAAAAGCCCGAAGCAGTGGAACGCGCTTTGTTGGTCCATGTTGCAGTGCGCCGACAGGAAGAACCCCTGACCTCCTAAGTGGAACGCTTGAGAATATACTCTCCCCGAAGGAAACAAGCCTGTGCATTCCTCTCTCTTCAAGTCCAGGTACACTACACACTGCGGCCGAGGAAGCTCAAACTCCACAACTTTTACAGGTCTGTATTTGTACGCCCTCTCTACGAAACGGCGGTTCAGGGAGGCTGATCCTTCAGCAGCTAGGATGCGTTGCCTGTGTGGGGCTTCTGCTTTGAAGAAGAGCGCTTCTAGTACTTGCTTTGATGCTACTTCATGCTCAAAATCGCTGCATGTTAGTACCTTTTTCAGTTTCCTACATGTCATGTATGGGAAGCGGATGTAGAGCGCAAGGCGTGAACCCAAAACCTCTCTACGCTCTTCTAATGAGTTGTACTGTCCTCTTGCCCATCTCAAGACAAAATCATAAACAGCGTCCTCTGAAGCAATTTGGAGATCATCACTCGATAGTATCGCCTCAATTCCAGCCAATGGTAAGGCCATAACCTCCTCCTGAAACCTGTACAAGATGGATGGTATCACATGAACACAAGACTTTTACAACACTTTGCGTAAATGCATTTCAAACAATCAGAGTCTTACTTGGTAATATCCTTATAGCGGGAGGCAAGGAACTGCTTTGCTGCATCAGTAAGAGGTTGGACCGCCTCAGCCATTAAAACGCTGGAAGGAAGCTCGAGATAGAGCAGAGCGGAATCGGGGGTCATGGGCATGTTGCGGAGAAGTTTACTGCAATACCTCATGCAGGAAGCCACCTCAAACTTGTCAGCAGCCATAAGCACATCTAACAAGGCAGGTGCTGTTGTGACATTTAGGGAGTTGCTATACATAAAGTTTAATAGCTCCATCAAAGAACTTTCCTCTGCCATATACATAAAAGTGGAGCATGAAAAATCAACACTGCGGACTCTCTTCACACAGATTAGTGATAAAAATTTGTGAATTCAAAATATCATAAATGCAAATCAAAGCCAGCAAGTGAGTTAATACAAAGGGTATACAGAATCCAAAACAATACGAGACGAGATTGAAAAAAAAGCAGAAATGATGCAAAAGCTTGACTTGAAATGCGTTACCTTGTGCACTAATTCTAAGGGTTACATGTCTTTGTTCTGATTCCCTCATTCCATTGGAGAATAACTACAGAAGAGAAAGGTGAGCAAAAAGGATAAAGAGGAGAGGAGCAAAGAAACGGTAAGGAAGGAGAAGAAAGAGAACCTTGTAGAAGAAAGGGCTTTTTGCAGCCAAGATAGGAGAACTAATATGAAGTTCTTTAACTCTAACAACAGTACAACATTCCATTCCCCAATTTGGCTCACTAGATGCATCGTCGTCACCTGATAGAGCTCCCTCTTCCACCATTGCCTCTCCTTCATCTTCACCACCAGGAAAATCATCCATATCAGGTTGGTTGTTGTCCGTTAATATCTGCTCCTCCGCACACGCCACATTCTCTGACACCGTAACTGAAAAATGCAAAACATTTCTAATTTTCTTAAACAACAATACCTAAATCCACACCAACATTTCAGCCGAATTCACCATTAATTTGAGATTCCACCGCTTAACAAAAAGAAATTTGAGATTTCTATTTTCGCTATCAAATCAAAATCTTCGAAAAGATGATAAGAAATTAAAAAAACGTACCACCATTATCCTTCTTGTTATCTTCCCTTCTCCTCTTACGATGACGAACCCAATCGGCAATACTCGTACAGCCTTCACCATCTGATCTTGAATCCGAAGGGCCACCCATTATCTCGATCCGGAGCAAACGGTCGGAGAAGTTACTGTCATTGAAAGCGAAACCAAAATCTCCTTCGGAGGAAGAACCATGGCGACAGAAATTGGAATCCATTTCTTCCGTCTTAGGATCAAATAGATCGGTATTATTATTATTGAAACCTCTCATCTTCCTTTGATTTTTCAAACGAAACCCTCTCTCCGTCTTTCTCTCCGGCGATAAGAATCAAAGAACAAAACAAAAAACGAGAGAGAGGATAGTGGACGTTGGAAAGAGAAAGTTTACAGGTCGGTGACGTTATTAAATGAAAGTCTATTAACAGAAAATAACTCGTTGCTATTTAAATTTTGACTTACGAAAACAAACCAAATTAAGACAACAATAAAATTCTATTTGTACTTTGTTTGTTTCTATAAAACCGCGTTGTTACCGTATTAACTTTTTCCCCGGTTTTTGTAAAATTTCGTTGGTACGATATTAATTTTGTTGGTTCAAATTCGGTTTTCACTTTTTTTATAATCAAACACTTTTCACGCAAAATTAGGATTGCGTCTAATTTGGTAAGAAGGCAATGGGCAATGCTCATATCTTGCTAAATATTCGTTGGAACATCAGAATCAAATGTCTAATTTTGAAGTTACTATTAAACCCATTTTAACATCAATGAATTGGCCTTTGACAAGCGGTCTTATATCAATGAAATGCAATTCAAAGTTGATTTTTATGTTCTGTTCAGCTAATATCGTTTGCGTTTGTAACTTTACCAATGCTGATCCAAGTTTTAAGCAACTGTTATTACTACTCATCTACAATAACAATAGTCATTGTTGAATGTTGGGAAGATGATTGTTGAGGTATTCAATTGACAAATGAATCTCAACTGCCCATCTTCCCCAAAACGTTATTGTTTTTGCAGAGAAATCTTTCGTGCAAAGCGCACTTTATATCGCGCTAAGCCGATACACACAATCTCTGCTTCCTTTCAATTTTCATATCAAAAACTTGGCCTTAAACAATAGCGTTTCACCCATTGGTCCTTCGCTTAACTTAAAAAATTCCGATAGATTAAAACAGAATCGATGCTCAGCGAATACGAACCGTTAGTGTAATCGGATATTCATCTCGCCGAGACGATCTGTTAGCCCTCCAATAATCAACTCTTCGTCGCATCTCTCGTAACATAATCCAAAGGATAAAACTAGAAAATCAAAAGAAATATCGAACAGTATGTATTCGAGGAGCCGCGGATCTTTGGATCAGTTTATATAGAGCATCGCATCCCATCATATCATGTATTAGGGCAACTACGAAGAATCATAGCCCGTTAGGAGTTTTGGTTATAAATCATCGGATGTGGATTAAGCCCATTACCACCCAAATTATACATATTGGGCCTTCATTATAAAATCTGATCCAATGACCCGACCCGGTCCGATTAGTTAACCCGCGAAATGAAAATGATTTAGGATCTGCGCGATCCTACAGATTCGTTGTCTCTCTTTGATAAATTCTCGGAGGATCAATCTGTCTGATTTTTTTCCGATTGTTACACGAGAGAGAGAGAGAGCTATGTGGAGTTCGATTGCGAATTTGAAGGAGAATTTGAACAAGATCGCTCTTGATGTACACGACGAAGAAGATGAGGATCTCACCATTTATGTTTCCAACAATGGCGGCGCTGATTTCTTAGACTCTGGTCGGAGATATTCTAATGGGTTTGGGTATTCGAGGTCTCCAATGGCCAATGGAGTCGATTCGCCTGTTAATCATGACGTATTTGTCTTGTTCTTGAATCAGCTTCTTCCTTTGTATAATCATGTGTTCAAACTATCAGAAATGGTTGTTTATTGTTTTTGTTTGGTTTGTTAGATTGAGAGATATAAAGCAGAGATTAAGAAGCTTCAAGAATCAGAAGCAGAAATCAAAGCTCTTTCAGTAAATTATGCGGCTCTACTAAAAGAAAAAGAGGTCAAGACTGTGCCTTGTTTCTATACATAATATGTGTTTCCTGCTCCTTCCTCACCCTGAAGCTACTTTGGATACAGGATTATATTTCCAGATTGAACCAGGAGAATGGCTCATTGAAACGGAATTTAACTTCAACTAATGCTTCTCTGAGAGAGTCTAGAACGGATCTTTCCAGGGCATCAACCAATAATGCTATCAAGGTAGATCCATGCTTAATCCAGTGCAACTGAGGCTTCTCCTTGATAAACGTTGTTAAGTCTTCTGTAGGGAAACAATGATTCACCCAACCGGTCACAGAAATCTCCGACAAATTGGAAAACTCGAAACCATATGTACAATGGCATTGCCAAACAAAACGGAACAGACGATTCCGAGTTGCAAATAAAGGAAAAGGTATCACTATTGTTTAGTTTCCATTTACCTGAATAAAAGCTTTGCATTGTTTTGTTTGTTTGATGCATGTGTTGTAATGTATCAGAGTTTTCCAACAATCGTTTAATTGTAATTAGATTATATTTGATACTAGGTTAATGACCTTATTCACTGTAATGAAAGTGCCATAAAGTACTTCTGGTTTGTTCTTTTAGCTGAATGCCGAACTCTAAAGCTGACAATCTGAATGCCTTTTAGGAGTTTGCAGATATGCTTGAAGAGAGAACCAAGGCAATGGCATCTGCTCAGGTTAGAGTGCTTCAGCAAGAGCGAGAAAAATCAGCAAATTTGCAGTTTTTGCTACAGGGTATGTAGTAGCACTAGTAGCTTGGCTATTTCTTTTATATTTTTCTTATATTGTATTCTCTCACTCACCTTGCTTTAATCAGAGGAGCGGAAACAAAATGAGTCTTTCAAGGAGGAACTCCAGTCTCTGAGGTTAGACAAGGAAAAAGTAAGTAACTGATATTTTGGAACTTGAATTTTCCGCCTTCCCTTAGACATCACTATTTTTTACGTAACAGTTTTATAATCTGGTTAATGAGTAGGAATTTGTTCCAACTATATACAGAATTTCGTGGAGATTAGCAAAATACGTAGTGAATTGGATGCAAAATTAGCTGAAATCAAACTACTGCAGATGAAGTTGAATGGTCAGGAGCAGGAAGCTGTTGGGATTTCCTTAGAAAAACTAAAAGAAGTTAACAAAGCTCTGGAGAAGGAAAATAATGAACTTAAGGTTTATT
The DNA here is from genome assembly GCA_900406275.1 of Anastatica hierochuntica. Lineage (NCBI taxonomy): Eukaryota > Viridiplantae > Streptophyta > Magnoliopsida > Brassicales > Brassicaceae > Anastatica > Anastatica hierochuntica. Next base: position 63,954 of record OVAN01000068.1, read on the forward strand.
GTCGTATAAATGTTTTATTTTCTTAACAAGGAATTTTTCATTTCTAGTTTTCCTCGTAACTTCGGACTCAGAAATTGATCTACATTTTTCCTCTGTTGTTTAGTCGGAACGAAGTGAAATAGAGGCTGCTTTAGAAGCATGTCAAAGGTCAACAGGTAGCAAACTCTTCCCAGAGGGTACAGAGGCTCTTAGCAGACATCCTAGTAGTTTGGACAAGGTTCTTTCATGCTAAGCTTTTATCCAGTTGGTCCTTTAACCAAAAGAAACATTTGTCTCTATGCGAAAATTTAAATTGTGGATCCAGCATTTATTGTTCCTTCTGCCTCTCCTCATGTAAAATTAGGAGAAGCCAGAAAGCTTCCCTAGGAAAGAAGATATGGAGAAATCTTTGCAGAGGCTAGAAAAGGAATTGGAGGAAGCACGAAGAGAAAAGGACAAGGCACGACATGAACTAAAGAGGCTCAAACAACACCTCTTAGAAAAGGTTATTTATTTTAATTCTAATTTTTTACTCACATGCAATCAACACCAGCTATGTTTGTTTTATATTACCTGCGAATACTTTGTAATAACTTTATAAGCTTTATAAATCGCCCTACAATTGTAACTATAAAGATGCTTAGTGATTGTGAAAAAAAAATCTTGGTATAATTTTAAAGGAAACCGAGGATTCTGAGAAAATGGATGAAGATAGCAGATTGATTGAAGAGCTCCGCCAGAGCAACGAATATCAAAGGTCTCAGATACTAGGTCTAGAAAAAGCTCTTAAGCAGGCGATGGCTAATCAAGAGGAAATCAAGATGAGCAACGACCATGAAATCCGGATGTCAAAGAGTATAATTGAAGACTTAAATCAAAAGCTTGCTAATTGTTTGAGAGCAATAGATTCCAAAAATGTGGAACTATTAAATCTTCAAACTGCTCTTGGCCAGTACTATGCTGAAATTGAAGCTAAGGTTGGTGTATCAAGAAATATAATTTTCCCTTTTTAGGTGTAACCTTGATTCACACTTATGTAATCCTGTTGTTATATATTGTAGGAGCATTTTGAACGAGAGCTTGCAGTGTCTAAAGAAGAAGTGATGAAACTTTCAGCTCATTTGAAAGTAAAGTCTCTTGCACTTTTCCTTTGTCAACTATATGATATGTCTTATGGATATCGGTTTATGCCTTTTTTTCCTGTTTCTTAAGGATGTTTATGAGCAGTTGGAGTCATCAAAGAAAGAAAAGGAGGAAGTCTCATCAAAACTGTTACACGCGGAACAAACTGCAGTAGAGTGGAAAAACAGAGTAAGCAAGGTTGAAGAAGACAATGCAAAAGTACGGCGTGTTCTTGAGCAGAGCATGACTAGACTCAATAGAATGTCAATGGACTCCGACTATCTTGTTGATAGGTAAACCAATGATTTCTATTTACATATTCTCTGATTATTTTGTTGATAGGCTTGCTATATTGTTTCTTCAGGCGCATTGTTATCAAGTTGCTGGTCACATACTTCCAAAGGAATCACAGCAGAGAGGTGAGATTAGTTAAAATGCCAAACAAAACTATTTTGCTCTACTTAGCCTCTCACTCAAGTTAGATAACATCTTAAACATTTTCTAAAAACAGGCGTTTTCGTAGAATAGCTTTACCATTTGTAAACACAAGCAGATTCCTCCTCCAGATTTATTTAAAATAAAATGTTGAGCTTATTATCTTCCTTTCATCTGAATGTCACTGAGTAGGTTTTGGAGCTAATGGTTCGAATGCTGGGATTCTCAGAGGAAGACAAACAGCGAATAGGATTGGCACAACAAGGAGCCGGGGGTAAAGGTGTTGTTAGAGGCGTATTGGGATTACCGGGTCGCTTAGTTGGTGGCATCTTAGGAGGTGGCGGTGGTGGTTCACGGGAATCAAATCCTACTATAGCTTCAGATAATCAGGTATGAATGACTTGAAACAGAAAAAAGAAGAAGAAGCTCTAAAAATAAAGATAAGTTGGTTGATTTTCTTAGTGTGTGTCTCTTGTTTTTTTGGCTCAGTCTTTTGCAGATATGTGGGTTGATTTTCTTCTTAAAGATGCGGAAGAGCGAGAGAGAAGAGAAGCAGAAGAGGCAGCAACCAAAGACCAAAAGAAGCCTACTTCTACTACTAAGCAGAGACCATTTCATGACCAATCTGATTCGGAGTTTTCAACAGTGCCTCTTACATCATCAGGATAGTAATCACAGGCTCTCGAGATTACTCACTTGAACCGGTTTGGTTCAGTATATACACGTTTTATAGAAATCTGAAAATTGAATCTCTCTTTCTTCTGTGTTGTAATTATCTCTCTCTCGCACACTTTTTATTCCATTTATTCTTTTTTATACAATTTGTTTGGCAGAAAAACTAAAACAACAAAATTCAAAGTCCTTCGTTGGGCTAACATCTTTGGGCGAAAAATGTTTAATTATCCATAATTAAACCCAAAAAAATATAATAATTGTTGAGTTTTAACATTAAAAGTAAAAACTGTAGGCAAAATGTTATATAAAAGACATTTGGGCCAAATTTGTGGCAAAATTCTGAAAATGACCAACACGCTTTCACATAATCAAAAAAAAGAAAAAACCAAAGACGTCTTTGGTTAACCCAACTTTGCCTTGAGAGAAGCAATGGGAATCTTAGAAAGAACTTTCTCATCAAACACCACATACTGTTTCTGCAACTCCTTCATCGCTTTCTCTGCCAATGGATCAACCTTGTCCTCGTGTTTCTCATACATCAATGGCACTGTGTGCAACACCACGAAGCATATGTACACCAACGTCAGGAAATTGAACCAATTGCCCACGACCGATATGATCCATAGACCAACAACAACCTGACATACCACATTCATGCACAATAGTTACACTGCAGAGAATCTTACTGTATTTCACCGAATATGTATTGCATAGAAGATATTCTAGATTGTTCATCGAAACTGCTAGTCTCAGCAACAAAGATTGAACATACCATTAGGAACTTTTTGAGGTCCCTTCCTAAGGCAATGCTTCGAAGGATAACAAAAGCTTGGTTAACTTCATTTCTCAGGGCAGAAGCAATCGACAGGAAAGCCTCCTCGGGAACATGGATTTCTGGAATTTGAGGTGGAGTCCTACACACACAAAAAAAAAATGTAATCCAAATTTTGAGAAAAAAGCAAAAAAAGAGCCAACATATTAAGACATTAACATGATCCAAGGCTCTCAATCTTTACTTTTTGATAAATGTGTGAGCATTGGACCACAGGAACATGCCTCCAAGAGCGAGGATTGAAATGTGACACAAAAGACTCAACAAATGATACTCAACCAGCTCGAACAAAACCCAAATGGCAGTCGCTACGCCAAGAACAGCAGCTGAAAGTTTCTTATCCCTCCACAAGAACACATCAGCAGCTGCACAGAACCATTGAGAAAGCAGAAGGCATGAGAGAAATAAAGAAAACCAACACGGCAGGAAGTCAAAATGTAACATAAGAGAAACGTAAATGTCTTGAATCTAACCAGCCGAGCTTATACTCTCTATTCCAACAACAACAAAAAAACCATCTTCCCTAAAAATCCAATCTTTTTTCTGATGCTACCTAGTACAAATCTCACAGGATCGATTCAAGAAAATACATATTGGCTTTTGAAACTACTTTCCTGCATCATATCATCAGCATTCCGATATGATAGAGATAGATAGACCGTCATATTGCAGATCAAGCATTTAACAATACGATGGAGGCAGAAGACGAAATGAGAGAGGGAATAAAAGTAAAAGCACGTACGTTTTCCACCACCGAGAACCTTGTGAACGGGCTTCTCTCTGCCAAACAAACGATAGATCTTAGCCTTCATAGCCGAAGGCGAATCAGGTTTCTCGTACTCGGATTCAGACGAAGAAGATGAATCGTGAGGGTGAATCTTCTCGGCGATCTTCTCCATCAGTGATTCCTCTACCGGCACAGGTTCTGCCATTGATTTTGAATTGAAATTTCTTACGATTCCCCAATACAACACAGAGAGGAAGAGGATGAAATAAAAGCGAAGGGAAAATGATACTAGGCTTTATAACCACGAGCCTGAGGTTCGGAATCCGAGCGTGGGTGGTTCGGAGATAAGTAATAAATTGATGATGAAAACAAAGGAGAAAACGGAGAGTTTAACGTTTCGTTGACGGAGAGACTCGTGCGAACGTGTAGGCAACGAAATGGAGGAAAAAACTATCTTATTATATAAAGCTGAACGCGTTCGACGTGAATGCGACACATATGCAAAATTGTAACTCGTCGGATTGCGACACGTATTAACTTTTATTTAGATGTGACAAGTGTCAATACAGAAATAGAAATTAATATAAACTTACCTATTATTAGTTATTTACTTCTTGAAAAAAAAAAAAAATGGAAACATCTTAACTTATTTTAAAATGGTAACTAAATAGTTAAAATATTAAACAAGAGAAAAACTATAAAATTCAAAAATAAAATCATAAAATACACATAAGATTTATAATATATAATATTTTAAAAGTAACAATCTAATACATGCTTTTTATGATAGTTATTTTATATCNATAACAATCTAATACATGCATTTTATGATAGTTATTTTATATCATATAGAAAGTTGATTTATGTTTTAAATTTTGCACACCTTAATAATTTACATTCGATTTATCACAAAATAATTATTAAAAATGAAAGAAAAACTACAATCAAAATATATTTTCAAAAATGATGATCTTTGCTCAATTCATTTTTACTTAATATGAAATATCTAATTTATTTAAGACAACTTCTTTCATTCAGAGAGTTATTCTTTTTTTAAATTGTTTTGGTATTCTCAGTCAATTTAAAATTTTTATTTGCTATATAAAACACAATTGATGAATAATTAAAAGTGAATTTTGAACTACGATTTACTTTAAAAATCATAATTATGCATGTTATTTAAAATGAATATTAATTTATTACGAACCATAATTATACAGATTATTAATTTTACACATTATTACGCGAGTCCTTATCTAGTTGCAAATACAAATAATCACAATTCAAAAAAGAAAACATTGAATCATAGGTGTATTTATTTGACATTTTAGAGAGACCTTCTAACTCAGTCGGAGACTCTCTCAACATTAATGGGCCGATTCATATATTTTAAATGAAGTTGGGCTAAACGTCTTGGCCCGTTAAATATTTTCTTAGAAAGACAAGTCCTTGTGAGTTAATGAGATATGGGGTCCAGTCCATACTTTTGCCATCTTGGTCGGCATGTTTGTTTATTGTGAGAATTCATCACCCCAACAGCTGTCATTAGGTAATAATGAATTTCTTTTTTTTTTTTTGGTAAAATAATAATAATGAATTTCGTTTATGTTAAAAGTCTTTTGTCCTCATAATTATCATCATTTAAGTCTTAATGTTTCATTATTCTTTAAGCAATCTGGTTAACAAAAAAAAAAGTTTGATCGTAAAAATTAATTGTCGAATGATTTTTCTACGCTATAATGAATTTTAGTATTAATATTTAAAAAACAGGAGTGGGTAGAACGTGGTAACGTATAATTAATAGCCGTTAGATTTAGTATTATAAATTAAAGTAAACAAAGACTTTGCCAAATTGCTAATCAACCCTTTTTATAATCCCACGAAATCCTCTCGTTTTGCCCCTTCGATAAAGTTTCAAGGCTGTGACTGTCACTAATTAAAACGTTACCACCATTCATAGTCTGACACTTGTAAATTTTTAATTAGTACTTTCTGTAACAGGCAGTGGCTTTATCAAGCCGACAAACTGGCGATTAAATTTTCTCAGCCGAAGAAATTTCAAGAAAGATCATCAGCACATGATTTTCATCGTGAATTCTTCATCTCCCTCAAACTAAAAAGGTTAGATCATCAGCACATGATTTTCTTTGACAATCTTTTCTTTGTTTTTATGTGTCTTCTTCTTCAAATCGAATTCTGTGTATGTAGATTTTAGGGTTTACTGTTCGATGAAGAGTTTGTGCCTTTGATGTCCAGCCCTTTTTCTTGCTGTTTAACTTTTGCGTGGATGATTAACTCTTAGGATTCCTCAAAAGTTTAAAAGATTTAAACTTTCTTTATTTCCCCTAAAAGTTGAGTTCTGGCCATCTTCAAGTGTAGATTAAGACTTAGATTAACTGATTATGGGTTTGTTTCCATGTGGGTTTTGCATATAATTGCAATAAAGTTGGCTGTTTTGAAGAAGAAGAGAAAAATCTCAAAAGTTGTCAGCTTTTCTCGACTCTGAAGTTGGGATTGTTCCTCTGTTATCCCTTGTGTGATACCTTGAATTGATGATTCTAACACCATATGTCTCTCTGATTTCTCAGCGTCTTTCAAAATGAGCAGACCACAAGATCCACCGCGAGGTTTCTTCCCATTTGGAAATCCATTTCGGATGTTATCACCAAAGGGCAAAGATTTATCCCCATGGTTACTTTCTTTATTGAACAGCTTTGAGCTGCTTTTGGCAGAGAGGCTAGAGAAGCTTATGCCTAAGAACAAAGATGATATCCTCACTTTGTCCTGGATGAAGTTAGCTATGGAGTCGCTCTGCGAGACTCATAATAGCATAAACACACTCATCACCGATCTCCAGCTTCCTGTTTCTGATTGGGAAGAGAAATGGGTTGGTGTTTACCTCGACATTAGCGTTAAGTTACTAGATCTCTGCAATGCCTTTAGCTCGGAGCTCACACGTCTCAACCAGGGAGATCTCTTCCTCAAGTGTGTTCTGCACAATTTACGATCTGATTCCGGGGAGAAATATCTCCAGGCTCGGTCTTCGCTTGATAGCTGGAGGCAACATGTTAATGCAAACAACCCTAGAATCGACAACTGCCGTGCCGTTCTAGACAGTCTTGTTAAATCTCTGAACTTGCCTAAAGTGAAGAACTCGCCTAAAGGAAAGGTTCTTATGCGAGCTTTTTATGGTGTGAAGGTTCAAACGGTTTATATCTGCAGTGTTTTTACTGCAGCCTGGTCTGACTCCACCAAGGATCTTTTTGATTTACCTGTTTCGGAAAAACCATTGTGGGCAAAGGCCTTTAAAGATATGCAGTGTGTTATAAACACTGAGATCAGAGACATGTTGTCTTCAGGTAGAACCACGATTCTCAAAGAGCTGGAGAGCGTTGATGCTAGTGTCGAGAAGCTATACCCGATGGTCCAAGTTGGCTTTGATCCTGCCGAAGGTGAAACCTTTAAGGAGTATGTCACGGAATTGGGGACAGAAGCTGACAAATTATCACAAGGGTTAGATCAGTTACTGGAGGAAGTTGACAGTTTCTTCAAAATGATTTTAAGCGGGCGCGATGTGTTGCTCTGTAATCTTAGGTCAAGTGACTCCATCTCTGGCAATGCAGTCGGAGAAGATGTAGATTAAGACTTTGTGGTCAATTAACTCTTACAAGAGGAAGCTTTAGCCTTTAGGTCTCAGAAAGTCTTGTCTCTTTTTGTTTGCTGGAGTCCATCTGTTGAGCTTGTCTCTTCGGTTAATTGTGTTTGGTCTTGTCTGTATTGAAAACCAGTTCTGCGATATTAATATAAATTTGTAATACAAATCTCTACTTTCTTTGTAAAGATCTAATCTTTGGGAACCAATATCAATCAAAGGATCAAATTGGATTAGAAAATGTAAAAGCTTTGTTTCATAGATAGGTGCAAAAAGTAGTAACAAATGAAAAATGCAATATTGAGAGAGCTAACAAGTGACTCTGCTTCTGGAGACCATACACGTATGTCATCTTTCATGTTCTTTTACGTTCACGGGTCACTTGAGAGACCTTTTACAGTTGAGAAAAGCTTCTTTCTCTTCACATGGATTTAGTGTTTTCAAGAGAGAAACTTTCGAGAGATCCTTCAACTTCAACAAAAGCCCTTCTCCGGGTTCTTTTCTCTGTATATCTCTCTCTCTCTCTCTCTTTCTCTGGTTCTTGATCTAACCATTTGCATCATGTCTGGAGAATCAAGCTCTGGTTCTACCGATCATTGTATCAAAGTTGTACCAACACACGGTGGCCGTTATGTTCAGTACAACGTTTATGGACAGCTCTTTGAAGTTTCAAGAAAGTATGTCCCTCCTATTCGTCCCATTGGTAGAGGAGCTTGCGGTATTGTCTGGTAAGTTCTTTTGATTCTTTCAGTTATCAAAGCTTTCTTCTTTTGAATATTCATACTTCATAGGCTCTTTGATTCTTGAGTTTCAGTGCTGCGGTGAACTCAGTAACTGGAGAGAAAGTGGCTATTAAGAAGATTGGTAATGCTTTCGATAACATTATCGATGCTAAGCGAGCTTTTCGCGAAATTAAGCTTCTTAGGCATATGGATCACGAGAACGTAAGCTTTAACCATCATTTCTCACGGTTGAAAACATCTTAAGTTTTCTCTTATTATAGTTTTGCTAGATCTCTCAAGTGTTCCTGATCGTCAAGTTTGAGGTTATATATATCAAAGGATCTCTCTGCTTTTTTCTTTCTCTTTTGTTCTTCCATGGATGTGATCTTCAAGCCTTTGGTTTGATTCTTCAGGTCATAACCATCAAAGATATTGTGAGACCTCCACAGCGAGATATCTTCAACGATGTTTACATTGTGTATGAGTTAATGGACACTGATCTTCAGCGAGTCCTTCGTTCTAAACAACAGCTGAATAATGAGCAATGCCGCGTAAGTCTTTTTTGATGTTGTTGTAATGTAATCATCAGTAAGCTCTCTGGTTTGATCTTTGTTCTCTTCCTTTTATACAGTTCTTTGTGTATCAGCTCCTAAGAGGGCTCAAATACGTGCACTCGGCTAACATATTACATCGTGATCTAAGGCCAAGCAACGTGCTACTTAACTCGAAAAACGAGTTAAAGATTGGTGATTTTGGGCTTGCAAGAACAACTTCAGACACAGACTTCATGACTGAATATGTGGTTACCCGTTGGTACAGAGCTCCTGAGCTGCTCCTTAACTGCTCAGAGTACACCGCAGCTATTGATATTTGGTCTGTTGGCTGCATACTCGGTGAAATCATGACAGGACAACCTTTGTTTCCAGGCAAAGACTATGTTCATCAGCTTAGGCTTATCACAGAGGTAAGTAAACAAAAAAGCATCAGTCTTCTTCCACTAGTCTGAATTAAACTGCAATAACCTTATGGTTCCATTTTGTTGAAAGCAGCTTGTAGGCTCACCAGACAATTCAAGTCTTGGTTTCCTTCGAAGTGACAACGCAAGAAGATATGTGAGGCAACTTCCTCGATACCCGAAACAACAGTTTGCTGCTAGATTCCCAAAAATGCCTCCTACTGCTACTGATTTGCTCGAGAAAATGCTCGTCTTTGATCCTAACCAGCGCATCTCAGGTAACAAACAAACACATGAAGATTCTTTAAAAACATTGCATGTAGTCTCGGTTTGTTTATGTATGGATATGATTATGTTGTGTGTGTAGTTGATGAAGCACTTGGCCATGCGTACTTATCACCACACCATGATGTGAACAATGAACCGGTGTGTCCGACTCCTTTCAGCTTTGATTTCGAGCATCCTTCTTGCACTGAAGAACACATAAAAGAACTTATCTACAAAGAGTCTGTCAAATTCAATCCTGACCATTGAGAGAGAACACACACACATAAAAGAGCTTATCTACTATTTTTAAAGTCTGCCCCGTTTGATTTCAGATTCCTTTATATTTGAATCTTTTAAACTCATTTATATCTTTGGTTGAATAATTGCTATGATTATGAGAGACACACATATTTATCTATTAAATAACTGCAAAAGCTTGACTTTCCTTAAATTAATTTTCTTCCCCATGAATTATTATTATATTTTATAGCTTATCATAAAATCACACAAGAGTTTTTAAGAGATCTCTATTGAGCCTGATTACATTCACTTTTGATTAGTCGCAATATTTTTGCTTTGGTTATATATATACAATTAAATTAAGACTTTTTGAATTGTATATTTATGACTCTTTGTCTCTCTGACCAACACGTAATAATAAACTTATATCATGACCTACCTCAACGATATAGGCGTGTTCCAAAAACACGCGCCAAGATTCGTCATCGCCTCCAACGATCGTTTAACAGCCGTTGGATCCGCGCGCGAATATACTATACTTTCCGATAAGCGCGTGAGTTCGAAAGTGACCAAAAAAGAAAAGAAAAGTAAAAGTCTCAAATTTCATAATAATTCAACCTAAAAAATAAATAAATAAAAATTTCCTCAAATCGAACGAACAAAAATACTCTCTCCGACGATGAGCTCCTTCCTTTTATAGTGACACTAATAAAAATGGCGGAGATTTCGTTTATGGGTTTATCAATCATCATCGTCTTCATCTTCTCGTGGGGTTTCTGTTATTCTCTTGAAGATTCAGCAGCTGGGTCCGATAATAACGGAAGCTTTTTCACCGTCTCCAGCTTCAGGTACCCAAAATCTCAAGTCAGTCCTTACGACACTCGTTACATCAGAGGTTTGTTTCATCTTTTGATTCTCATCACTTTCAATCAAAGCTTCGATCTTTTTTTTTCTTTTTGATTTCGTATGGAGTTTGCTTATGCTCTCTCTTTTGATTCCGTATAGTTGATTTGCCTCCATGGTTCTCATCACTTAATGTAGCTATGGAATCTGATGTTGACATCGTAAGTACTTTTCTGTTTTTGGATTATTCAAAAACTGAAAAAGTTTAAGTTGTTTGTTTGCTATTAATGGATTGAATGTTGGATTTTGTTTTGGATAGACTGCAAAGAGCATTTCGAAGATTTCGAAGAGTCTTCTTCCTGTTATATGTTTCAGAGATGGTAGTCCTCCTCTACCTGATGCTTCAACCAATGCTCTTAAAAGTTTAGGTGAGAAAGCTGTCAAAAGAGATCAAACTTATACCTTACTATTTTGGGAAGTTAGGAAGAAATTAGTTTTCTTGAATGTTTTTTTTGTAGAGCTAGGAAGGTTCTTCAATGGATCTTTTGAAGGAGCTGAAGATATTGAGATTGCAGAACAATGTTACCCTATGCAGAAGAACATATCCTTCAGATTGACCAACCAACAGGTTTCTTTATATTACTCTTTAAATTCCTTATGTGTTTAGATATCTTAAGATGAGGAGTTTCTTTATTTAGCGGTATTGTTTCTAGATATCACCGGGAGCTTGGTACGTTGGTCTTTTTAACGGAATTGGGGCTGCGAGGACTCAGGGGAAAATGGTATAGGTTATGTAACACTTTTTAAGTTTAGGTTTATGTCGATTTTTCAGCTTTTTCCATTTCTTACACTTGGAAACTGTACAGATTGTTCGCTCCTCATCATTTACATTTAGCGCCAACATTAGTGTGGAAGGTTGTAAAACTGCTACCATGTGGGGACCTTCCTGCAACCAGACTATATATCCACTTTCATGTTCTCGGTTCGATAACCAGACGGGAAGTGTTGTTTCCTGCTCAGATTCCTTTTCTAGTTCTTGTATGACCGGTGTTGAAACAAAAACATATGCTTTAGATGTAGATGGAATAGTTGAACAGTTAGTCATTATGGCATCCAATACTAAAGTAAGCACCAATGAAAGTTATCTCATGTGTTATGCCCGTTTTGGAGCTATTGCTTCAGAGACTCTACATGATTACTCTGGCGATATACACAAAGCTCCCTTAGTCATTAACAAACCAAAAGTTGGTCGATGGTATATTGTTGTTAGTTCTCCTGGACGGGAGAATCGGCTTGTACAGGGCACAAATTCTAGCTCTAAGGTCTGCTTTTCGATGAATGTTAAAATGCTTGGGTGTCCCGTGGGAAAAGCAGGACCAAATTGTGAGCAGCAAATCTACTTGCTTCAGGTAATGTCAATATCAAGATTGAGCTCTATGCTTATTATATTGATGAACGTGATGCATTTTATGCAGACAGTTATGAGGAGAGGATCAACGACACCTTTTGAATCATATTATTTTCCGGTTAATGACGCTTTGCCTTCAGGCTCCAGCACAGCTTTCCCCCTAGAACCCATGCTCAGCAACTTTTCCTCGACTCCGGAATTAGATACAAGCACATGGACTTATTTTCTCATGAACATCCCTCAAGGAGGTGCTGGTGGGCACATCCATTTCAGATTAACATCAGAATCCACTGTGCAGTATGAAGTATATCTTAGATTTGGTGGATTGCCCACTCTTGATGACCGGGACTATTATTATGTGAATCGAACAAGTGCCAGCCGCTCAATGTTTTTCTCATTGTATAATTCTAGCCAAGCCAAAGTTGATTTCTACATCTTGTATGCTCGAGAAGGAACATGGTCATTTGGGTTAAGGAAGCTCAATGACTCTACTGCTCCTGCTGCTTCTAGAGGTCCACCAACTCTAGTATCTATGTCTCTTGAAAGATGCCCGAGAAGGTGTTCGTCTCATGGGCAATGCCGATACGCTTTTGATGCTAGTGGATTGACATCTTACAGCTTTTGTGCTTGTGATAGAACCCACGGAGGCTTTGACTGCGGCGTTGAGATTGTATCTCACCAAGGTATCTTAAACCTTCGGTGTTTGAAACTTTGGTAAATTTTTCTATCTGCTAACGTGCTTAAAACCTGATGCAGGACATATCATTCAGTCTATCGCTCTCATTGCATCGAATGCAGCTGCTCTTTTGCCAGCTTATTGGGCTCTCCGGCAGCGGGTATTTTCTTAGTTTATATTTTTGAGTCAATGCTCTTGCTTTTTCCTGTCTAAAAGCTGCTGATTGATGATCTGAACAGGAGTATTCTGAGTGGGTTCTGTTCACATCTAGCGGAATCTCAAGCGCTTTGTATCATGCATGTGATGTAGGCACTTGGTGCGTGTTAAATTACAATGTTTTACAGGTACGGGTAGTCGTTAGCTGCATCATTCCCATTCTCTGTATGAAATTATATGCTGAAACTTTGTTTTGTTTGCATAAGTTCATGGACTTCTGGCTCTCTTTCATGGCGGTGATTGGTACCTTTGTGTACTTATCGACGTCTAATGAAGCAGTTAAGAGGACAATACACACAGCTGTAGCCATTTTCACAGCTTTATTGGCCTTAACTAAGGCAACAAGGTATCTAGATGTTTGATTGAATGAATATGATTATTAGTTAGCACCTTGGAACTATTTTCTAAACTGTTACATTGGCTTGCTATCGATCTGCAGAGCTGCAAATATTATCATTGTATTAGCGATTGGGTCATTTGGTCTCCTCATAGGGTTTTTGGTAGAATTTGTTTCCAAGTATAGATCATACTGCGGATCAGCTGGATTTTCTTCGAATATGCTCAACAGGTAAACACAAGGAAGCCATTCTATTTCCTAAAATCTTGAACAATATTATTACCACAATAATTGATAAATCATGTATCTTATATGAGTTCCTCCTGTAATGTGCTTTGTGGCAGGCCACGGGCGGTGAAAGAATGGTTTAGTAATTTAATAAAGACGCTCAAGAAAAGGTTTCGTTGGGGCTTTATGGCGGCTGGTCTAGTAGCCTTTGCAATGGCAGCCATAAGTTTCAAAGTGGAAACCAGTTCAAGCTACTGGATTTGGCACAGGTTTGTGTGTGTTTAAAGTGTTGAAAGACCAAGTAAAAACATTGATATGGTAATCACTTTTCTAAAAGATTGAGTATTATGTGCAGTATTTGGCATGTCACCATTTACACATCTTCATTCTTCTTCCTCTGTTCGAAGATTGCAATTGTAAATAATGAGAACCAAACACACGACGGAGCTGATAGCTACGAGTTAACAAGACAAGACTCGCTACCAAGAAACTAATACAAAACAGCATAAAGATAGAGACTTTCTTCTTCTTCTTCTTCTTCTTTGTTTGTAATGATTCTTGTTGTGCCTTCTCCTTATAGTCTTATATACCAACAAAAAAAGATGTTTTAAGAACAGAACAAGACATTGTGATGGGTAAATATATTCAGAGGTTTTTTCCCTTGCTCCTCCTCCTCTACCACCAACTTTAATCTAGGATTTGAGATCAATTCTGAAAAGAAATAACAATGTTTATGCATGTTATGGAATGTTTTATAGTTTTCATTTTCTAAAAAAACCTCCTATTTAATTGTTTAAAGCTTATAAATTTTTTTTATATAGGACATTATTAGTGTAATTCTTTTCCTTTAACAATGGTTAATTAATTACCGTGATTATTATTTGTTTGCTTTGCATTTTTGGTTTGGTTTAGAGTTTTGAATTTTGGCTAAGTTTGAACCATAAACCAGAACCAGAATGGGTTAACAAATTAACTAGAGTTAATACGTCATCATATGACAGCTCATAAACTGTGTGTATATATATATATTTGATCTCTCCCATTCATTTCCAATGAATTTCTTTTTTTTTCTCACTAAATATAAAATTGAACCGTCGCCGGCTTCATTCAATAAAATCATCTCATTTTCTTAATACTAACAACAAAAAATACAGACAAAATTTAGTAGACAACAAAGGTTTGTGTGATTTCGCTGTATTTTATATAATCTGATTTCTATTTTTTTTTGCCGAATTTCGTGTGTTTGTTTCGTTTTCACATTGTTTACAAATTAGTAACCCTAATTTTAGGGAGGAAAAAAGTCTTCAATTTTGAGGAAAAAGGTCTGTATCTGTGTAAAATTTTGATTTGTGACCCTAAACTTCTTCTTCGGTCGCCATCACCCATCCAAACCTCGACGGATAGAGTAATGGCGGGGTCAATGGAATTGGGGTTTTGCGGAAGGCAAAAAAAGCCCTAACTTTTTTCGATTTTTTGTGTGTTTCCCGCTTAAAAGACCCCAACTTTCGCCATGGATCCTCAGTTCCTAAATCCACTTGGGATGTTTGGTTCTTGGTCTCGTCGTCGTCGTTTCCTAGATTTTACTTTCCTCTTTTGATTACAGCTTTTTTTTGTGATTCGAAGATAACGAGAAATGGGATCTATCAATGGTTGTAGGTCACGTTGTTCGTTGTCGATGGCTGGATGGTCGATGGTAGCTGACGATGAAGATGCTGTCCATGTTTGCAACAATCTTCAACCGAATAAGTCTCTCCAAGGGTCGGGCTTTGAAAAGACGATCAAGGAACTCATCTCCTTGTTCCGACACTTACTCGATTCTTTCCTCCGCGAGTTTTGTTCCGCTGTTAGTCTTCCGATGACCGGCGACGGGAGGCCCGTCGATTTGTTCAACCTTTTCCTCAACGTGAGTCACAAAGGCGGACTTGATGCCGTTTCTGAAAATGGGTCATGGGATGAAATTGCTCAAGAGTCTGGATTTGGGTTTAACAACTCAGTATCTGCGGAATCGATCTATGTTAAGTATCTTGATGCATTTGCTCGATTGTTGAACAGAGGTGTTGCAGGAGATACTAATGGTACTAGCGTGGAGTTCTCTGGAATCTCAGATGATTTGGTGACTAGGCTTAACGATTTTCTATCCCAAGTGAAAACGAAATATGAGCGTAGGAAAGGCAAAGCCGCAAAGGAGTTAGGCGCAGAGCTTAAATGGTTTATATCGAAAACGAAGATAAGATTTGGTTTGCACCAAATTGGTAAAGAGTATGGTTCTAATGATGCTTTGAAAGATATTCAGGGGTCGAAAATGACTGAGAAGACGGTAGAGAATCTGATAATCCTTGATGCGGGTGGTAACCAGGGATGCTCATCTCCTGGGAAGAGAAAACGGGAATGTCCTTTAGAGACATTGAAATGGTTAACTAAGGTTGCTAAAGATCCATCCGACCCGTCTATTGGCCGTTTGCCGGATAAATCAATGTGGGAATCTTATGGAAGTGAAGAGCCATGGAAACAACTTATTATGTTTAGGGACTCAAGAAGATACACTGATTCAATTAGTGAAAAGAGTTGGCAGGTGGGTATAAAGGTCTAGTTATTTAAGATATTTGCATTTTCTCCATTAGGATTTAGATGCACAAATTTTCCTGCTGTGGTGATTTGAAATTCATTATTGATTGAAGATGTGAGTTTTGGTCTGTGTTTGCTGCTTTTCTTCTATGTTTATGTCATTCAAGTCTTGGAAATTTTGCTCATGTGTTTCAGAAAATCCAGAAGATGCATCCATCCCTGTATGAAGGTAGTGCTGGACCTAGTTACAATCTAAGAGAGAGACTGAGTTTAAACGGCAGTCAGATGAATGAGAAGAAAGCTGGGAAGGGGAAGACATCTTCTGGGAGTGGCTCGGCTTCACACAGCTCGGATTCAGATGAGGAGGATAGACCATGTGCTCTAGTCGGGTCAGAGTTTCAAGCTGAAGTACCCGAGTGGACTGGAATCACCTCTGTAAGCGATCCAAAGTGGTTGGGCACTCGAATATGGCCACTTAGCAAAGAACTAAACAACCGTAATCGTCTGATCGAAAGAGATCCTATTGGAAAAGGAAGACAAGATCCGTGTGGCTGCCAGAATCCTGGTTCTATTGAATGTGTGAGGTTTCATATCACTACGAAACAGGAGAAATTGAAACTTGAACTTGGTCCAGCTTTCTACGCGTGGTGTTTTGATGTTATGGGTGAAGGTACGGTGCAGTACTGGACAGAATACGAACGGAAGACGATGAATGCTTTGATGACTTATCCACCAACGCTAAGCCCATCTTTATTCGAGCAGCTAAAGAGCATTCTTGGTTATAAGAGCAGAGGAAAAGTTGTGAGCTACTTCTACAACGTGATCCTTTTGCAGTTTAGAGCAAATCAGAGTAGAATCAGTCCTTATGAGGCAGACAGTGATACTGATCAACTCTACGACATTGCAATAGCGAACGAGGATCCAACTCCGGATGCAAACAACTTTCAGAAACCGGCGATGCTTACACCTAAGAGAAAAAGACGCCGATAGAGAGTAGTTAGTAGGGCCTTTTATGAATCGCCCAGCGGAGATTCAAGACGCAACAGCTTCATCTTTTTTGTTTTCCATGTCTTTTTTTTGGGTTATCTGCTGCCATTGAAAATGCTTTGGACTCTTGGGGGGCTTCATTGGTGCATCGGCGCAGCAAAATCTGGTTTTGGGGTTGGGGTAAATATACTTCAATCTCTTAAAGGTGATGTTTCGACAAGAGTATTACTTTTTTTGTTTTGTTTTGGTTGGCATTGCTTTAGAAGAAGGCTTTGCTAAAACTGATGAATTAGAGAGAAAGTAGAGTGAGAGATATTCGGATTAGTTTAGTGAATACAAAATTTGCTTATTTGTTTGCCTTGGCGACTAGTTGTTAGTACTAGCCAAGTTTCTTTAAACCAACCCAAAGCTAAGTACTGTAACTGATTTTGGCACACATTCTGGCGTATTTGGTATTTGCAAAACGGGGCATGTTTAGAATAAGGGCTATTGCATGTAGACACGTAACTATTCTTCCTTACAAAAATGAAAGACACGTCATTTATTGTCCTCACGTCTTGTATATTTTGGTTTTAGCATTTAATTATATTACGGATAAGCCGTAACTCAACTATCGTTTTTTTATTATAATAAATAATTCAAAATTTCCAAGTTTTCTTTTTTTTTTTTATAAGAAATTGATCAATTAAGTAAGGCTTTTGATTTGTATACGAATCAAATAATTAATTTAGTAATCGTTTACGAGAAGAGTGGATAAGACAAGAAAGATGCCAATTATCATCATCATCATCTCGTATTTTCTTACTTTTTCTTCTTACCATATTGTTTAATCCATTAAGAAAAAATGATGTCTCATCTACAGTGTTTTCAAGCATGTCTAACTCGAGTTAATTGTACGTGGATCAACTAATTATATTTTATTGACTGTTTTTTTAAATCAATTCTGGTTATAAAAATGGTTAGTTTTTCTAAAAATGAAAGAATGGTTTATCTTTAGTAAAAATATTCAAAGAAATAGCGAATGCGTAAACAGCCCATATTTATTACTGTTGCGTGCTTAACAGAGTAATCTTGTCGGTAAAAAAGTATTTAACAGTAAAAAGGGAGAAATAAATAAGAAAAAAGAGGGAAAAGGGTAAAAAGGGAATTTGGAAAAGGATTGGTAATGATATAAGGCAATGTCCATTTCATATATATCTTTCCTTCAAAATATATCATTTTCCTTTTCCTCATTTTCGAATCTTTTCTCTCTCTCTGACCAAATTCTACAAAGAAGAAGAAGAACAACGGAGAATCGCCATGGCTTCCCCGAGCAAACGCCGAGAGATGGACATGATGAAATTGTCCGTCATTTTGTTTCTCTTCATTGAATTGTCTTTCGATTTAATTCGTTTTCTCTTTCTTCTGGGTTTTCTTTTTGGTTATTGATCCGTTCATCGATGATGATTTCTTCTGTTATTGGATTTAGGATGATGAGTGATTACAAAGTGGATACAATCAACGACGATTTGCAAATGTTCTACGTCACATTCCATGGACCCACTGACAGTAAAACTCTCACCAAACTCTTTTCATCATTAATCTCTTGATTCTCTCTTTGATTTTGTTTTGCTCACAAGCTGCTTGTTGAAATGCCTGAATGAAAAAACGAGGCTTTTTTTTTTGTGTGGATTTGGTCTCTTCACTGGTCTACAACTTCATATTCATCATATCTCTCTGTAATAGGATCTATATTGATTGGGATTACATGAAAGGCCATACTTTGGATTTATGTGTGTAGGATTATCAGATGAATCTCTTTTGATAGAAAATGAAGTAAAGTGCCTCTCTTTGCTGTGTTTTTTTTTATGTTTGAAGGTCTTTATCAGGGAGGTGTATGGAAGATAAAAGTTGAACTCCCTGAAGCTTATCCATACAAATCTCCATCTGTAGGATTTGTTAACAAGATTTATCACCCAAATGTAGATGAATCGTAAGTCAGAATCAAAAACTATATTTACCATCTCTCACTCACTACATTGTAAGGACTTCATTTCGATCTATAGCGAGATGTGCTAGAGTTTGCTAAAACCTCGTTTCATGCTCGTGGCAGTTCGGGTGCTGTTTGCTTAGATGTAATTAACCAGACATGGAGCCCAATGTTTGGTAATGTTTTCTCTTCTCTGGAATGCCTTTGTATTTGATTGATTTTGCATCCATTAAAAGTTTTGTGTGTTGTTTTAGCAGATCTTATAAATGTCTTCGAGTCATTCCTTCCGCAACTGCTTCTGTATCCAAACCCATCAGATCCATTCAATGGAGAAGCTGCCTCTCTGTTGATGCGAGACCGCGCAGCGTATGAGAAGAAAGTGAAAGGTAAAATAGCTCCTATCTTCTTTCATTTCGCCTCTCTATTCAACCTCTTACTGAGCCATAAAAAGCTTTAACCTTTGAAGAATATTGTGAGAGATATGCTAAACCCGAGGAGAATTCAAGCGATGATGAAGATGAAGATGATGATGATAGCATGAGCGAAAATGGTTCGGACTCTGATGGTGATGACGACGAAATTGCTGGAAAAGCCGATCCATGATTGTTAGAAAATTTGCATTTCTCATTAGTTGATCTCCAAATATAAGCCATTGTTCATTGCTAAGAGGACTAAACTCTCCTCTGTAAATTTGTAACAACTTTTTATTCGTTAGAAATAATTGAAGTTTCCTCCTTTCTAACTGTACAAAAAATGTAACAATCTGCAATCTCTTTCTTCATACATTTACTTTGTTTTTCATTTCTTTCTTCATACATTTAACATATTATAGATGGATACAGAAAACAAAAGAACTTTCATACAGATTACTTCTAAAGAGCAACATACCAACATAGGACCTATAGACTTGCTATTTGATTACTAAAGCCAAAGCCCATGCTACAATGCTTTCAACAAAGGGCAAAAATGGCGAGCTAAGAAGGGTCTGTCTATAAATGGCTAGGCCGCCTTTTACCAGAATCCGTCCTTAACCTCTTCACCGGGTTAGCCCATCCCACTGAATCACCAGCTGCTCCACTGTTGTTTGGATGAGTGGCTTGGTTTGGCCACCGTTGCTTTTGAGCTAGCCTAGTTTCCCTTGGAACTGAACCAGACACAGGACTTCTAAGACCACGACCTATCATAGCTGAAGGAGAGACCGGGCTGCTGGAGCTAGTGGCTTGGGTTTTCGGAGCAGACTTTTCTCTGTCTTTCCTCTTTTTCTTGCAGATTACTAATTCCCCTGGATGAGCTAAAACTGGAGAGTCATCGGCGTGGCTAGTCGTCCCCCCAAGATTCGTTTCTTTCTGCGGTATCTGTACTCTGATCCTTGTGTTCTCCCGTTGTTGAGGTCTCCGAGGAGAGCTCGGCTCGGGTTCAGCCTCATTTGCAGACTTTTGCCTCTTGCCCTGACTAATACCTGCTCCTCTTGGTGACGGTGTAGATACCAAAGTTGGGGTTGGGCCAGAAAACGAGAGAGCATTCCTAGCTTCCCGGAAATCTGTGTCTGGGAAAGACATTTTCAATAGATCAAAGAACAGATTGTGTACTTTCCTTGCTTCAGATCTCACCTGCGGAAAATTTTGATCATTTTTAAACCCATTCGGCTTACACATCAAATACAGAATCAAAAGAATTCAAGATCAAACCTCATGTGAGAATCCATAGAATTGCATTGCTCCCCTTAGCATAAACTGCACATCAGATGCGAGTTCCATCACCCCTGCATACTCGAGCCTTTCTACCCGGTGATCTATCTCTCGTAGTTCCAAAAGATTATTTACACCTCCAGCTGCATAACCGTTCTGAATTCTCTTCCACAAATTTGTCAGCATAGGTACAATTTGCTGACCTTCCTTGTCAATTCTCCTTTGGAGTTTGCTAATCACGTTTTTGCACTGCAGAGTCAAGGACCAAGATAGTTCAGACCAACCAACGAAAACACAAAAACCATATAAGAGAAGGCCATGATGTAAATTCCTTTTGACAGACCATACCCGTTTCTGTATGATGTTAGACATTCTTGCACCAGTATTTGAAGAGCTAATAGGACTAGTTCCATCCCATGTTTCTCTGGCGGTTTCGGAGTTATCCTCCACAGAAAGCTGTGTGGCATTTAATCTACTAGATTTTGGTGATGACACATGCAGCTTTGAAGTATTTGCTACCTTCTTTGCGGGTAAACTCCTAAGTCTCGAGGTTGGGTCGCTCTGATCTTGTCTTGAACCATGCGAGTCAACAACTGTCCTCAACTTCGATCGATAGCTACGGTTGACTGGTAATGGCTGAGCTACAGGCAGATCACTGCCATCTATTCTTTCTACAGCTTGACGGGGTCTTAGACGAATGCTCCGTTTCCGTTTTATACTAGGTTTTGCAACCTGTTCTTCTTCCCCTTCATCACGGTCATGGGCCCAACTCCCTGATCGTTGGGGATCTTTGTGAGAATCCCCTGATGCTGCTATTTCCCCATCTTCTAGGTCATCCACCTGTACAACATAATTAAAGGAATAATCACTACACAAACGACAAAGAAGAAGAGAGACAGTCAAGACTGATCATGTGCCTACCCGTCTTTTTGAGACAGAACCTGGTCTAGTGTCCAATGCAGACAAAGAGCCAAACTTTTTAGAGGAAACAGGAGATGCAATCTCTTTCGATCTCTGACTTTCTGGTGAAGATCCTGAAGAACCAGCATCATTACGAGGAGGAAATTTTTTATAACTACCAGAACCCGGAGGATAATCATAACCACAGACGGGGTTCTCTCCATCAGACTCGCCCTTGTTGGTTTGGTGATCACCTAGCGCACCAGTTAACAGTTCATCATCATCAAACTGTTGAATGTCTCCCTCTTCTTCATTCCCAGAATCAATGTTCCTTTCCTCAGAGCTTTCCTCGGAATATCCTCCATTGTCATCTTCAATTTCCTTATAGTTAATCTTTTTGCCCTTGGGCCGCCCCCTTTTACTCTCACCTCCCGGCCCACCAGATTGCACAATCAGATTACTGCTTGACAACATGTTCTTTGATGGTTTCTTAGACAAATCAGCAATGGCAGCATTCACCTCTCTGGTACTAGCTCGAAGCCACTTAGGCACCTGCTCGTGAGAAGTCATTTCCTCAGTCCAGTCAAATTCTTCATCCATCTGATCAAATAGCTCAACTTCCTCCTCACTTCTGGCAATCATCCTGTTCACCTCATGCAGAGAAGGTACATCATGAACGGTTTCTTGATATCTCTCTTCATCATGCAATAAAGTCTCTAGTGTCATTCGGCGCTCTTCATGAGTCGTCCTTTGATCAAAACGCCCAGCATTAATGACTTCATCAGCCATACCGATCTTATACTGCTGTATATTATTCCTTATGAGACCCTCTATAGAACCTATATAACGGTCTTTCCCAGCTAAGTCATCCTCTAGGTCTATTGAACCACCACTTCTAAGCTCATCCTCCTTTTGATGGCTGGAAATTTTTTCAACAACTGCCTCCATATAAATCACTTTTACTTCCCTCGTCTGCCCTATACGATGGGCTCTGGCAACTGCCTGTTCCTCATTCTTGGGGTTTGGATCCGGATCATATATTACAACTGTGTCAGCAGTCTGAAGGTTAAGACCTCTTCCAGCTGCACGTATACTAAGCAGAAAGATAAAGCAGTCAGTATCAGGATCATTGAAATCCACAATAGCTGATTCCCGATCTTCTAGACTGGTAGTCCCATCTATTCTTCTATATACAAGCCTCCTCCATTGCAAATACTCCTCCAAGATATCAAGGAGTTTAGTCATTGTACTGAAGAGCAATACACGATGGCCTGTTCTCTGTAGCTTTATAAGGATTCTATCCAGAATCCACAATTTCCCACATGACCTTACGAGAAAATCTTTGGAAAAATCATTGAAATATGGATAATTGAGCAAAGGATGATTGCAAGTTTTCCTCAACTCCATGCACCTATTATTTAAAGTCCTATATATCTTGGCTTGGTATATCGGATTCTTCTGAGCCCTAAGTTTTTCATCTTCTGGATCAACTCTAAGAGTTCCAGTAGCTTTAATCCAATCATAAACAGCACTCTGAATAGCAGACATTCTACATCTTAAAACTACAGAAACCTGCAACCAAAAGAATTATCAGAAGAATCCTCTAGACGGAAGAAAATGGCAGAGATATACAACAGATCCTACCTTAGGAGGAAGTGAACCTTCCACATCCTCAACACGACGTCTAAGCATGAACGGCTCTAAAATTTGATGAAGCCTGTGAATGACTATAACCTTTTTCTCAGTCTCCAGCCAGTCGTCCTCTATATTATGTGCTGGACCTTCTTTTTGAAAGGGTTGCGCAAACCAATCATGAAATGCTTTTCGATTGTCAAAGACATCAGGAAGGAGGAGATTCAATAGTGACCAAAGCTCTTTCAGATCGTTCTAGAGGAGTTAATAAAAGCACAACAAGAAAATCTGTTTCACTTCTCAACATAAATATGAACAATTTCAGTTTTAGGTATCCCTGAACTAATCTATTACAGTTTCACTAACCTGTAAAGGTGTTCCAGTGAGAAGTAATCTCCTCTGGCAGCGGTACCGGTCAAGATCTCGGGCCAAAACAGATTCTCTGTCCTTCATCCGTTGTGCTTCATCAATTACAATATATTTCCAGTCAACTTTTGAGAGTTTTGATCGATCATACATAATGAACTCATAAGTCGTAACGAGGACATTGAACTTCATGGCGCAAACTTCCTGTAAAGAACAAGGGATGTATCGATCCACAATTTCAAAACAAAATCTGGAGTAAGTGCAACGTTTTTCAAAAATGTACCTGAGAGAACAATTTTGAGCGTTGGTCCTTCGTACCAACATAATATATGCATGAAACAGATGGCAACCACGTATGGAGTTCACTCTGCAGAAGGAAAAAGGAGTTAAACTGTGTAAAAAGATATCAGATAGAAGTCTACAAATGATAAGTATTCTAAGGAACACAGATGAGGTCATCAGAGCTAACAACTACTTAGCTCATATCAAAGTTAAGGATAAATTATGGATAAAAGTGAATTTTGGGTTATTGGGGAACTGAGTTGAATAATTATGAGTTGGGAGACATGAGGTCTAGAATAATCCCTTCGGTTCTAAGCTGGTGCCTTTATTCCGTGAAACACAAACCTTCCAATTCACCAGAACAGCATTGGGAACAATGATGAGATGCGGTCCATAATTCCCCTTAAACTCCATAAGGTAAGCAATCAGTGCCATTACCTACACATCGAAGCCAGGCGACAATCAATGTATAATGCCAGGAGAATATATTGTTTTATTGCTCGCCAAAAGCGATATAACAGTAAATCCAGGAATCCCTGAAAATTCAGAACAGATTTAACCTGCACAGTTTTTCCAAGACCCATCTCATCAGCCAAGATTCCATTTAATTTGTTATTGTACAACGAGAGCATCCATTGCAATCCAACCTGTATGGAACAGAGCGGGATACCTTAGAAACCATCAAAATGTGGCACACCAGTAAAAAGAAATAACAATATAAAGACATAGAGCCTGAATGCCGGAGATACCAGCTGGTAATCACGCAAAGTTCCAGCTTGAAGCATTGAGGGTTGTCTCACAACCACTTCATTTACAGCATGAGCCAAAGTATAATACCTAGAGTCAGCCATAATACGGGTAAAGAAAACGCAAAAGACAGCATCCAAGGATCCTATTCCTAATTGTATGATGTGTACAATCCCATTGCAAATGGATTGCAGGAGTGTCAGCATTTTACTGATAACCACATGCTTTTTAAGCAGTCAGCTGCACTGTCTCGTATCTTATGAGTAACTAGTAGTTTGCTATTTCCTCGTCTTAATTTTTTTTTTTTTTGTAATGACTTACTTGTTGACAGATGAATTGTCTTTTGGCGCATTCATTTCCATAAATCTATTTCTGATCACGACTTCTTCTCTAGCACAAGCAGCTGCTGCCCTGACCTCTTCTTCTGATAGGCCCTGCATCAAAACGAAAACAGTAAGCTAGTATTCACTGCGCTTTGAAAAAGAAGAGTTCTATTTTCTTAGACATGAAAAGTCAACATTTACGTCAAAACTCGGAGAGTTATCTACAGAAAGGCAATGGATAATTAGCTGTGGAGTAGAGAAAGTAGTATGTACACCTGTAATCTCGCTGCAACTGCTGCAGCATTTGCAGCCTCCTCCACTTCCTGTTGATTCTTTGTGGCAGTAATCTTACCTCCAAGTTTATGGAGATAATCTTCCGTCTGGGTCAAAAATGAAGAGAGAACAGCGTATCTTTCAGCAGCATCACCAGGTATGTTTGTTTGCTGTTCCAGCAACATCTCCCTGTACCTTTCTACGTCATTATTTTTCAAGGCCTCCATCCTTTTGTTCCGGCCATCATCTTTTCTCTTAGAGAACTCTCTCAACATCTTTTCATGGTATTTGGCCACTCCCCTGTTGCGGGCAGTGCGAGCATCACGTATAGCCCAGTGAGACTCGAGGAGTTTCTTACGCCATTGAAATATGGTTTTCAGCTGCTTCTCTCTAACAGCTTTCTGATTGGCCAGTACTTGTCTATTCATTTCAAGGCGCTGTCGTTCGCACAACCTCACAAACTTACGGTATGGTCTATCAGGCATGGACATTATCTCCTGTTGTTGTCGATCCACTTCATCTCTAACACGAGACTGAAGATCCGATAGCCTCAGCTTTTTCTCTTCAATTTGAAGCCGCAAAACAAGATCAGGCCTAATTCTTTTCCTTTCCAAATTTTTTGCAAGTAAACCATTTATCTTCTTCAAACTCTCAGTTCTTTTCTTTTTAAAGAACTCTGCACCTTCTTCACTAATCAGGTCTTTAATATCATATGCCAACGCGAGATTGTTATTGGCATTGGCTGTTGCAGATCCATAGGAGTCATGTTTTCGGGTGAAAAAGGGAAAATCAAACAGCGGCCCATGATATTTCCTGGCAGAGGCTGTATCCTTGGGCTGCTGGGGAGAGTTTTCTTGTGGAGGAACCTTAGATTGGCCTCCATCAGATGCAACAGCTTTTCCCTTATCAGCTGTAGAATCACTCTTAGGGGTCTCTTGAGTACTACCATCGGGTCCTTGGTCTGACTTAACAGGGAATACATCAGTCTGTGGCTCCTCTTTCGTAACCACATTAGCAGAAGCTGCTTCTTTTCCCAGGTTTTGAAGGCCCGTTCCCAAGGCTACTTCTGTATCTCTGACCTTATCTTCTTCCTTGGAAAACTCCTGTCCATTTGAAGAAGCAGCAGCCAGAGACTCCTTGCCACGCTCTAATGACTTTGCTTGGTCTTCTACAGTCTTTTCTGACAATCTATCCTGAATTTGTACTCCCATAGGAGAAATCTGCCTCTGCATCTGCAGTTCGAGCGGTGGTGGAGCAATAGCTTGAAGAAGCTCCTGAGGCAAAGAACCTTCACCTTTCTGTCAAATAAAAAGAAAGAAAGAAAAAACTATCAGCCTGACTTGCGGATACGATGGAAAAATCGCCAGCAAAACATACATAAAAAAGAGGAAATGAGGAAAAAGCCAGAGCTGATAACCTTCAAACGTCTAAATGCCAGTATTTGGGCTTTGAGAACATGAAGTTGTTGTTTGGTAAATCCTGATCGCTGCCGTGCCTGATGGGTCCCCTGTCCACTCTGAAGGGAAGAGTTACAGAGTGGACCAGTACCAGAAGGAGCTGCTAAATTTGGAGACGGTGCATTCAGTTGCCTAGGCTGCTGTATCTGCAAATGTTCAGCAGAACCTATACTCTTTTTTGTAGAAGCATTCTGATCCACAACGTGTGTGTCATTTGCAGACGTCTGAATGGAATTTTCCGACAGCATACCATTTGTTGGCGGAACTAAATGTCGGGGATAAACTGGAGTATCTCTTCCTTGAATCGAGAAGGGATTCATAGCAGGGTTCACCATTCTGGGACTGGAAGTCGAGGCAAATGAGCTGGTCGATACTGCATGCCTGGCTGATCCTGACTGCCCAGGGATATCACTAGCAGAGTTGGTATGGGGTGAATTCTCGCCTGGAACAACTGAAGATGAAGCCAGCTGGCTAGAGATGGGAATAGTTGGTGACTGTGAAGCCACATTGCCTTCATTAGCTTTCTGTTGGGCAGCCATTCTTGCCTGAAGGATGTGTGCCATTTGGCTGGCGTTGGCAGGATGTGAGAGATCAACATTATGCTCACGCGCCCACGCCTGCACCACCTGCCACTGTGGTGCAAGTGCGAATTGGTTGGTTCCCATGCTATTGAGACCATGTTGAGCCTGCATTGGCCTTATCATATTTCCAGGCATTAGTTGTCCCGTTCCCACCTGCTGAGGATGAGGTTTCGTTTCATTCCTTTGTTGAGAACCTGATTCCATCTGCCTTTCACCACGAGCAAACTGTTCGTCAGGTGGCTTGGACGATGAGGCCTGGCCTTGACTAGAAGCTTGCACGGGAATCAAGTCTTGCATATTCAACATCCCCATCCGGGCATCTTGGTCCTTTCCTGCACCGGATGTACCTAGCACTGCCATTCTATTTTGCTGCTGTGCTTTTTGTTGCTGTGCCTGGAAAGCAAACTGAAGATACGCTTGCTGCATTGGATTAAAACTTTGCTGGGCCTCACGGGAAGAGCCCTGTTGTTGTTGTTGAGAAGCAAAGTTTGCACCTCCCATCATTCCCTGAACCCCACCAGCATGATACGCAAACATGCCATCATTGGCCTCTGAGTTTCTCAACTGCTGCTGCCATATTAGAGCCAAGGTAATAATTAGTATGCAATCAAATGAACCTAACTCACAGATTGAGAGAGCAACCATTCGTTTGTAAATGAACAATACAAGTACTCCAAGTAACTACAGGAGATCACTGATAGGCAAGTAGAAAAAGAAAGTTCCATAAGGAACCGTTAAAGGCCACAAAAATCAGAGTAACAGCAAGTTTAAACAGAGAAACATCGGCAACTACAACGAGCATCCGAACAAACCAAATCCCTAATTTCTACACACTTTTGTTAACTTTCGAGTTGAATTGAAAATCCATTACCTGTCTAGACGCCAGCTGCTGTTGTTGCTGCACAGATGAAGATGAAGAAGTCGGAGACGCAGCGGATGAAGTGGAAGCGGTCCGACCCATGCCTGGGTTCCGGGAGGGACCTCCGCCACTGCCTCCAGATTGCATGCAATTTGTAGAGGAATCTGACAGTCACTACACTCGAAAACAACAACAAGAAGAAGCCAAAAAAAAAAAAGGTTCAAAAGCCCTTAAAAAAAATAGTCCCTCCAAAAAATTCGTAAAGACGCGTCAAATGACAAACGTTCAAAAACAGAAAATTGACAAATCACAAATCGAAGCACACTCTCACACTCACTCGTTTTCACTCACTCTCTCTCTTTTTCATCGATTTTTTTTTTTTGAAGTAATCTTAAAGAGACGAACCGAAATTCGCGGGATCCAACGGATGTGTGTGTGGGGACTTTTCGATAAATTAAAAAAAAATGGAAAGGGAGGGAAGCGAAATCCACGGTATCGATGATCGATTTTCTTCTTTGAGGAATTCACGCGATCGCAAGTTTCTCGCAGTCAAACCCTAAGCTCCTTGTTGTTTTTTTTTTCATTTCAGTGGGATTAATCTGAATTTTCGTTTTACTTTACTTTATTTTTTTATTCATTGGGGCCCACGTTCTCCATACAGTTGGAACACGGGAAATGCGTGTCACGAGACGACCTCCATCTTCACTATTATTACGTTACTACCCTTCCTCTGTATGATATTGTTGCACAAACAACCAGGTGACACGTCTAGTTTTATCACTCCTTCCGTCATTCGTTATAAACGACTTGGGCTGTTTCATCTAAAGGACTACTTGGGCTCTATATGGGCTTCTCATCTCCTTAACCGGCACGCAGTTCTTTTACTAAAGAATAAAACAGCGAGCAGTTTTGAATAATCAGTTTCAGTTTATGTCGTTAAATTATTTTCCCTCTAGAAAAAGCAAATGTGATCCGTCGTCTCACTTCGTCTGAATCTGATAGAAAAAGCAAAGGAGTGAAAACCATGGAGAAGATCTTTGCTTCTTCTCCTTTGATTCTACTTTTCTGTCTCACTCTTCTTCTGATCTCGAACTTTTACGGATTCTTCCAGCTTGCTGAAGCAGGGAAGCGACGGATCGAGATCCCCGACGATCTAGACGATGTCGAAGACAATGAAGAAGACGAATCATGGAAAGAGTGGGGAAAGAAAGCTCCGACGCCGGAATTTGATCCGCCTCCGGATTTCTCAAACATGGGATTCGAACAGATCCAAGCTGAAATGGCTAAACGCACTTTTGGACCTGTCGTCGGATTTGTGAAGCTCCGATTAGGCGTTCGCCGTACTAAGGTCATAGAAAACAAAATCAAAATTTCTCTCTTTATCTCATTTCTCCAATTAGAAACGGCGCATTTTGTTCAAGCTGCTTAAAGCGATCAAGTCATGATTTGTTTGTTTGATTCAATCAGGATATGGTGGTGGAGATTGCTATGAAATGGTCAAAAGTTATGAGAACAGGAGGGATAGGAGTAAGATTCATGGCCGTAGATCGAAGCACGTTGATGTTCAATATGCAGACTGGGAAGGAAGTGACTGAGGTAGGAAGAAAAGGCCATAGAAACACACATAGTATTGCTTAAACTTTGTTTTGTGGATTAGTCGGTATCTCATACCACAATCAATCTCTTTTGTTTTAACCAGCTAAGGGAGTTTGTGCTGAGCCAGGAAGAGGCTTATGAGCTTAAGATAGGGAATCAAGAGTTTCGAAGGCCTGGAGACCCTCCTCTTGAAGATGTCATTGACAAACTTCAAGCTGAGGAAGGCAAGAACAAAGACGCCGATAGTAACAAGAATGATCTTAACAAAGATGAATTGTAGGTCCTCAGCAAAGAATGAGACTTAAACCCTTTAACTGAATCTTTTCCTACAATTTTTTCAATTTGGTTGAATAGCGTGGAATACAATCAAAAAACGGAAGCTTGGCTGTTTTTCAATGAGTGGTTACTCATTTAAGCTTATTGCTAAATGTGGAGAGCTCGATTACCTGAATCCTAGGAATACTTGCTGCTTCTGTTCTCTCTTTCTCGGTGTTGTAGCCCCAGTTTCCTGTTTCAAAGACAAGATTCTGTTAAATAACGAGCAAGAAGAAGCAGGTAAGATGATGATATGGTAGAGAGGAGAAGAGATCACCTAGGTATAAATTCCATTTGTGTAATTCAGGCTCTTTGATGACATTCTTCAGCGTTGCGAGTCTGTCTTCCACAAAACTGGCCAAATTAAACAAATGATAGGGATTGGTTAACCATTTCCAAGTCATGCAGAGAGAAGAATTAGTGAAATATATATATATAACAAGTATGAAGGGGAATTACTGCAATGTCAGTCCCTGGTGTTCTGGTTTATTCTGAAGCAGCTTAAGCGTTTCCACTTTTGGCCTGATGATATGTTCAACCAGGAAAAAAAGTTACTTTTAAGGGATCAAAGTTCACCGGTGGACTTCAAAATGATACTGACCCTGTACCCAAACCATATATCCTTTCTGATGGTATGATTACACCTGCTATTTCACGCAACAACGCTTCTGCAAAGCGGCCCTGCAATTTTCCCCGCCCATGCAAACAAAGTTCAGCTCATAATAGCAATAGGCAGTGTTATATATGTCTCACTCGGATACTACCAATCACAATGGGTTTACACAATGAATAAAACTACACCTGTTTGGTGGTAACAATGTAAATCTTTGAACTGGCAAATTTCAGTGCATCTGAAACTCCAGGATAGAATCTGCAAATATAGTATACTATTATATATCAAAGCTATGAAAGATGAAACTTTAACTATGTGAACACATCTAGGCTGGACAATCTCGGGTCCAGTAAACTTTCATTTTTCCAAGATTTAAGACATACCTATTGGCACCAATCCAAGTAGTCAAGTCCTTATTAATCCAATCATCTCTAACTTTTCCAAACAAATCGATCAAGGCATCTTTATCTTCATCCCAAGCTTCCATGATAACAGGCTTAATCTTTCCCCAGCTCTCCAATATCCCATCAGCAGTCAATCCCTCAGCAACCTTAATAAAAGCAAGTTCAACAAAACCACCTAAGTCAGTCCAAACTAAGTCTAGAGAAAGCCGTTGGGATGCACACTCGCACTCACTGAAGATTTTCGGATAGAGGGTATCTTCGTTTCCAACAGCAGCCGCACAAGCAGAAGATTTTCATAGCCAGTTTCCACCACAGGTCTCACCTACACAAACACCAGCTTGAGCTAGAGGTAAGGCAATCTTAATCTAAAACATTTCAGATGCCAAACACTATCCAAGCTGAAAGGAAGAAACTCATTTACGAGATGCATCTGATCGACGATCCATTCCTCTAAAGCGAAATCAACTCCCTCGAACAAACCAGGCCATCTCACTCTGGCTGCCTATAAACACTCAACAATCAACATCCCACAACTTCAAACTTAGTTTCTTCCCCAATTCAAAATTCAGAAATCAAAATCATAGGCGAGAACGATAGAGATGACCTTAACAGCAGAAAGAGAGCTTTCTCCACAACTATCACAAAGAACTCCATCGAAGTCCAGAGCATAGAGATCTCCCATTCTCCTTCTCTCCACTAGTTTTCCATTCAAGCATCTGCCACATATTTGTTTGAGACGATATTTGTCTTACTCACATTCCAGTGCCAATCATGACAAACCACGTGTCAAGACGCTTTCCAAAAAATCGCATATTTTTCCGCGTTGCGTTGCGTTTGCGGTAATTCACAAGCACGTTTATTATCGGTAGCAAACCCAATCGTTTACCGAATGTAGCCGGTCGCATCTTCTGTGGAGAGCCGGCCTAAAAACCGGTATCGCCGGTAATAAATAATTTACCTGCTCTTTCCAGATTCTCAAGTCTCCCTCTGGAAGATGGATAGAGATAGAGTCTCATCATCATCAATCTCTGGATCGTCTCTCTATAGGTATTTTTCTGATGAGCCATTCTTCTATGTTAAATATCTTTGATCTCTCTCTATAGGTTTTGTAATAGCTACGATTTGAACGTAGATTGTGTTTGTGATTAGATTGTCTCTCTTCTGCTATTCTCAAATCGGTTTTGTCTTGGTTCTGAAATTCTCACAAATCGATTGGCTCCAATCCTTGATGAAGAAACGAAGTTGTTTGCATTACTGATGATTGTACCTTTCTGTTGATTTTTGATCTTCTGTGGTAGAAAATGTCTAACAAAGAGGATCATGAGGAGCATCATCCTCCTCGTGGCAATGAATGGGAAGTTGTTTCACTTACTTCATCAGCTTATGCTGCTTCTCCTGGTCCATATAATGTGGACTCGAGAGATGCACGAAAGTTTGATGCTTACTATGGAGCAGAAACTTCACGAGATCTCTTCTTGTCTGACCACTTTGTGTTTCCACCTAGTGAGCATGAGAATTTACCCATTGATCAACCCTTTTTGGAAGAGGCACAGACAATGGCTGGCCAAGACTTGATGCTGGAAGGACAGGGGTTATCCGGTAAGTTACGGTTTCAGGATGAACAGAGTATCTATGGTGAATCTGCGCTTGGTTCTTCTAGACACTTGGAATCATTGAGAACTGAATCAGTCATGTATGAACACGGGTTAGTTGATGATGCTGAGCCAAATGAGTATGCTGAGGAGGGCTTAGATCGCCATTATGATACCGAAAAAAATCCTCATAGACGTGAGAAGGAATCCAAAAAATCAACGCACAGCCTTCCTTGTGAAGCTTGGTGGAAAAGAAGAGTCGTTGCTATATATTCACGCACAAGAGATGCAAATGCGATATGGTCTTTATTCTTTGCAGCTGCTGTCACAGGGCTCGTAGTTCTTGGTCAGCGCTGGCAGCAAGAAAGTTGGCAGGTTTTGCAACTCAAGTGGCAATCAAGCATCAGTAGCGAGGTAATAATAGTCTAAACAACACCGAGGAAAAAAAAACTTGTGTCAAGAATCACTATGTTTTACAAAATGGTAACTAACGTAAGCCATTCATTGATGATTCTTGTTTGTTTGTTCACTCACACAGAAGCTGAGCAGAGTACTTGAACCTTTCTCGCGCTTGAAAGGCATGATTGTGAGAAGTAACCCACAAGTTTCTCTCGTGAGGAGTGGCTCCTCCAGTGAGATCTAGAGACAATGCATGATGAACTTAAAGGCCTAATGTAAGAGTTTCGTTGCCTGAATGTCAAAAGCTTTTGCTTGCTTTAGCCTATGATGTTGCTTCATCGTCATGTATGTACCATTAGAGTGGAGATCCAATTGCCTTCTTTCTTGCAAAGGTTTTCTCTTCTAGGTACCAAAAGTTTCTCTTTAGCTTGGAAAGTGAAAAATATACAGAATATAAGCTTGTTTCTTTTTTTGGCAATTATTTATTTTTGTTGCCGCCATTTTATAAAAAGAAAAGATATTGTCCCCTTAACTAATTATATGTGCTGTTTGGCATTATTTCACTTGTAATGACATCTTTTGTTTTCTTACCTAATCCATTAAATATGTTTGGTCCAAATTGTGTATACAGGTGAATTCTTTTTCGGAGAAATAGCCAGAATGTTCTAATCGGAGAAATACATACAACGTTTTGATAAACTGGAGAAGAGAGATTACAAATTTTTGTGGGGGAAATTTCTTTGTTTTAAGAATATGGAGTCTCCATCAGGCAAAGAAGAGGAGGAACCACACATACACACATTTCACACAGGTTGTAGTCGATTCACAAAAGAAAATCAAACTAAGATAACAAAAGAAAGAACTCGATTCAGTTTCTGGACTTGAAGGGAATAGCTCTGATGACTATCACATGGTAAAGAGCAGCAAGTGCAGCACCAATGAACGGTCCAACCCAAAACACCCACTGCAAACAAAAAAGAAACAAGACACATAGATCAGTCATCAGAAACAGGTTTTTGATTCGTTTAATTGGGCGAGAAGTGAAGAAAAGGCTCACATGGTCGTCCCAAGCGTTGTCCTTGTTGAAGATGATTGCAGCTCCAAGACTTCTTGCTGGGTTGATTCCAGTTCCAGTGATGGGGATGGTCGCTAAGTGAACCAAGAACACTGCAAATCCAATAGGGAGCGGCGCAAGAATCTGCCAATATTTTCAAAACAACTTATAAACCAGTCTCAACCAACCCATCTTCATTTCAATTGTGTTTTTAACTTACGGGAACATGAGAGTCACGAGCGTTTCTCTTGGCATCAGTAGCGGAGAAGACAGTGTAAACCAGAACAAATGTTCCAATGATCTCAGCTCCGAGACCGCTTCCTTTGGTGTAGCCAGGAGCAACGGTGTTAGCTCCACCTCCCAGATCTTGGTATTGCCTTGGTTGGAATCCTTTAACCACACCAGCTCCACAGATAGCTCCCAAGCACTGCATCACTATGTAGTACAAAGCTCGTGTGAGCGAAAGCTTCCGGGCTAAGAACAATCCGAATGTAACCGCTGGGTTGATATGTC
Source organism: Anastatica hierochuntica (assembly GCA_900406275.1). Lineage (NCBI taxonomy): Eukaryota > Viridiplantae > Streptophyta > Magnoliopsida > Brassicales > Brassicaceae > Anastatica > Anastatica hierochuntica. The sequence continues at coordinate 98,383 of OVAN01000068.1, forward strand.
CACCTGAAAGGTTATAGATCGAATTAGAAACCTTTTCCAAAATCGAATCAGAACAAGCTGTGAAACTAACATCGAACTTTCAAATCGATTAATCTTCATTTGTACACCCTGATTTGGCTCCTGATCGAATTTCAAATTAGCTGTTTCGTTCAAACTATTCGCTACCAGTGAACTAATTCGAGATCTATCTATCTATATAGCGAAGAAACTCAAAGAGTCGGAGATTCCGGCGAGACTTACCGGAGATACCGGCGGTGCAGTAGACGAGAGCGAAGATCATACCACCGAAAGCCCAAGCGATACCTTGGATACCGACGGAAGCACACATGCTCGATGACCTCTTCACACCCATAACAGTCAAAATAGTGATGTAAAGGAAAAGAAACGTGGCGATGAACTCAGCGATTCCGGCTCTCCAGAAAGACCAGGAAGCAAGCTCGCCGGGCTCGAACAACGGTGCAGGCGGTGGTTCTTTGTAGTCCTTGTCGCTTTGAGCAGATGTTCCGATCGGTTGCCTCTCGGGGAATTTGTTAGCTCCGACTCTAACATCTTCTTCTTTGCCTTCCATCTCCGGCTTCTTCCTCTCTTTCTCTCTTTAGAGTTTTTTTGTTCTGTGAGTGGGTAATGTATTGCAGCTAAGGAGAGAGTGATGGTGTTTTTATAGTGAAAAAGCTTAGGAAGATAATGCAAACAAATGGAAATAAATTAATTAACCTTATCATCTTGCTGATAACACTAATTATTGATTAATTATATAATTAAATTGTGTGGACAGAGTTTCAAATTCCGCTTTCCAGCTATTTTTTAAGTGCCCTATAATAAAATATTGTTTGTATTTTTGTATCGAATTAAATAGTGAGGGCATTTTTTGGAATTTTATCCATACTTTATTTATGTTTTTCTACTATGTATTTGACAACAAAAAAATATAGAAAATATAATAAAGGAAATATCAAAAAGGATGAGAATTTTGTGGTCGAGATAAACCGGCGGTTTATTTGGACCGAAGTGAGGATAAGCACATGGACTCACCACACCTAAAATCCATAGGGACACCTCATCTAACTAATAACCATGTATTAACAATTTTCTTTTTGATAAAATAAGGGTTAAACCCAAAAATATTAAAGAATCAAATCTAACTTCTGGTGGGAAGTCAGCCTACGGATAGACTATCTCTCTCTAAATATTCAAATAGACTGAAAACAATGGTTTATATTCGTGTTAATGTACAGAGACAGCGTGAGATAGTTTCTTCCGACATAATTTGAATTCACAACCCGCTTCCAAAAATGAATTCGTCCTCACCTTTAGACCATGATGTTTCGGACTATTAACAATTTTCTTACTTTAAAGTTTAATCTAATCGACATTATAGTAACAACTTATGAGTGACGATAGCTAGTAAATGAAAACGAACGATTAGGAGACTATAAATTCACCATTTACCCCATGAGACTAGAGACTATATTCTTTAATCGAAATAACTAGATATTCATCTTTTAAGTTTAAATATGTGTATAGGCCAGTCAAATTTTCTTGCCTATCGGATAATTTCTTCTTCTTGTTTTCTGAATAAAATGCGACGGGTCATTAATTAAAATGAAGATTTGATACAATGTGCGCAAAGCTAGTAGTTTATAATGACTCAAAAAATGCCTATTAGGCAATTTGATTGTACCATATATTATATATACGGATATACCGTATAATTCTACACATGTACAATTGAACTATCTTAGAATTTGTTTACATGCATGATCGATTTTTTTTTTTTTTCGTACATGCATGATCGATATGCACCGTGAATGAGCATGGTGCATAAGGAGTGGTGCGTTCTAATGAAAGGAAGAAGAGATGGTGGTTTGGTAATTGTTCGGTTGCAATGCACTATTTGCCAAAAAGGAAAGACAATGCTCGAGCCAAAAGATAAAAGGACAATTCGTTCATGGTTGTTTCATTGCTTTTGTTGTCTTTTTGGTGTAACACTATGTCCTACCCACGTGCTATTCATTCTCATCTTGTTAGCCCCATTATCAAAATTTCATTATTCACTTTCGTTTTCTTTTTATTATAACAACCGAGAGCCTTTACATATTATGGCCACACACCGTATGTGTATATTAACGTTTGACGTAGAAAAAGAATGTGGCAAACTCCAAGTTTATGTTTTGTAAGAAATTGATTTTGATTAGTAATCTTTGTACAATTAAATTACAACATAATACTTTCTAATCTGTTTTCTTTTATCTGTTATTCAAACATTCGACCTAGTAGCTATACCATTTGCCATGAATCCGAGAAATGAAAAGGAAATGTTAACTTGCTATAAAGAAGTTTATGTAATATACTATGTTGTTCTTCCTTAATACTCATTTTATCAATTTCGTAATCAAGAATCTTTATTCAAGATATATCATTATGTTAAAATGGCTTTTCAACTTTTAGAAAGAAAGAAAGAAAGAAAAAAGAGGAAGGGGTCGTAATATGTTTGGACTTTGGTATGATGAGAAATACAAAAATTTCCAACGATTCCAAGCCGTCCAAGCCGACCAAGCCACCCAAACACTTGTCATTTTCAGAACAACATATTAAATCATTTTATTGTATTTGTTACATATCTTCTGGATGTGTGTGTGCAATTATTGCATGTCCACTTAAATATTCCCGTTGCGTTACTGTCCCCACCCACCTCCACCTCTATTGGATTCATTTCATTTTAATTTCTCTTTCAACAAAATAAGTTTTCTTTGATATGCAACGTTCATGACACTTACTATTATAGCACAACAGCTATAATAGTTGTAACATACTCGTCACATGTTCTTTTTCCCCCGTTTTGTCTGAAGAAATTGCTTCTCGTTTTGTTTTTTATTTGTGTTTATCGTCACGTAGAGTACGTTTCGTGTGTGTCGGATGAGAAGAGTAGCTAAAATTCATTTTACCAAAAGTTATCGAGAAGCCTAAATTTATATTAGAAAACCAAACATGATTACCATTTTTTTTAAAAAGTTGGGCCATTTGTTGGCTACATAAGGTATATTTCTAAATGGGCCGATAATTTAATAGGCTTACTAAAATCCAATTCAACGTATGTTTAAAGGAAAGACATGTTCCATTATGTTTGTTAATAGTAGCGACATACAAAGGCAAGGCTAGAGAGAACTAGAGAGGGCATGGGGGAAGCCAGTGAGGTTCCCAGTGAGGAACCAAGTTATGCTTTAGGCCAGGGAAAGAGCTGGCTTCCAGACAAAAAGGCTCGTTACTACCGAGGAACATGCACAAATCTCCAATGTCTTGTGTGTAAGACATGCTCATATCTTCCTCCTCTCTAAATACCATGAATCGCTTTGTGCCACCACAAATCATAGACATTCGATTTGTTGGAAGGCTTTGAGCATACCTGCCAAGTCAAGAAAACATTTCAGGTTATAATTTAACATCAAAGCAAACAAAACAACGTAAGATACCATTTGACGAGGAAACGTTGTCCTGAGGGAGACTCCACAAGGTGTTGTGTCCTGTAACAAGAATCCAAAAGTTGTAACTCGGAATGCGAAAAGAGAGGAAGGTTGTGAAACCGCAGCTGGTGAAACTGAGGGTTGGTGGATGGGAGACCACCCCAAGACCACAAGTGGTGACCTCCAGAACTAGCCATGTAGAACTTTTGATCTCTCTTGGAATACATAATCGTGGAATGATCAAAATAGTTGAAAAATGAAGCCTGGGCAAAGATGCTGATGCCCTTAATGTCTAGACCGGGAGCACCTATTGACAACAGACGTCCCGTGTAGTTGACAGCCGTAAGGCAGCCTTGTTCATCAGGAGAAGAGGACATTGCAAAGCCACTTACCAACTCATCTTGACAACCATTTGTTATATCCCGAGGATGCATTGGTATGAACTTGGGGTTTGACTTAGAAGCTACAGGGATGAGCGTAGTCGCTAATTAGAATGGAACTAGGGGCAGAGAGAAAAACTCCCCATCCATGGGAACTTCCGACCAATCTGGAAGTAAGCAACTCTTTGGGATATGGCTTACCTTCCAGAAAGAAGGAGTATACACCCTCACCACAAAAGGTGACATACTGCATCAAGTAAGGGTTGGTGGTGGAGGAGGAGAACATCCGAGTCCCAAAGGTGTGGGAGGATCTCTGCTCGTAAAGACAAAAAAAAAAGAGACATAAGAAGAAGAAAACAGAACATAAAAACTAATCTAAGTAAGGTTTTGATTGAAGAGATACATACCAATACCAGAGCAAGTTTGCGGAGGGAGGGCTTGGAACAGAGGCTGAGAAACAGAGACGGCAACATGGCTTTGCTGCTTAATTTCCGACCAGAAAGAAAGAGACAAAACAAAAAAGGTCAACAAACAAGTCCCTTCTTGACTAGATCTAAGAGACCAACCTCACTTGCTTGCTTGCTTTCCTTTGCTTTGGCCACGAAGGATTTCAATAAAGGAAAAGTGGAGAAAAAATTGGAAACATGAGAAAGAAAAATAGGAAAGAGAGATATTAAGTTATTAACAATAAATTGAAATTCTTGTGGCCAAAGCAAAGCAAACAAACTAACTTGGGTCTGAGATCTACTAGTACTAGCTAGTCATCAAGAAGGGACTTGTACCCTTTTGGCTTTGTTTTTTTTCTCTTTACTGCATACCAAACAGCAAAGCAATGTCCTCTTCTCTGCTTATCAGCCTCTGTTCCAAGCCCTCTCTCCGCAAACTTGCTTTGGTATGTCTCTCTTCAGTCAAAACCTTACTTAGCTTATAGATTAGTTCTTTTCCTTTGGTTCTGTGTTTTCTTCTTCTTATGTCTCCTTTTTTTTTTGTTTACCAGCAGAGATTATCACACACCCATGGGACTAGGATGTTCTCCACCAGTACCACCAACCCTTACTTGCTGTGCAAGGCCATAACTTATGGAAGATCTGGTGATGATGATATTAACTTCAAAACCAATGTCCACTACTTTGACCCTATCAATGAAGATGAAGTTATCGTCAAAGACAAGACCTTTCCCATGGAGTTGCGTAAAGGGTGTGATCTTGTGGGAATGTCCCATGGTTGGGCAGTTTTCAAGCCCCGGGTTGAAAACAAAGACAAAACCGCATATATCAGCGACTGCTTAAGCCCTTGTAGCTCTAAATTCAACCCCAAAGTCATTCCTTTGCACGTAATTTCTCAACATCATGGTAGTCAAACTGAAGTCATCACTAACGCCGCCATGTCTTGTCTACCAGATAAAAGCCACGATTTTGTAGTGGCTGTCAAGTGTTTAGGATCTCAGATCAATTTCTCTAGGCCTAATGGTAACCACGAGAAGTCTGCTTTGAAACTCTACTCCACCTCTTTCCACCGTTTTGATCAATCAAGGATTATGTATTCAAAGAGAGATGATAAGTTCTACATGCCTAGTCTTGAAGGCAACTTCTTAGGCTCATGGGATTCTTCCTTCGAGGTGGACGATACCGGCTCCGTGTTTCATAAGCTGAGGTTTTGCAGCCTCCCTGAGTTGACTCAGTCCATGTGGGAGCTCTTGGACTCATGTTCCATCACTGTACACCTTGTGGAGACTCCCTCAGGCCAACGTTTTCTAATCAAGTGGTATGTACAAAAATGTATGTCACCACAAAGACTGTTACATCTCTGTATGTTAACTACAATATATGTTTGTTG